>VYXH01012167.1:0-40298 GCA_013397275.1 Burhinus bistriatus | reverse complement strand
GGGGGGCTTTCTGGGCTGCCAGCGCACATTGCTGGGTCATGGTGAGCTTCTCATCCACCACCACCCCCAAGTTCCTCTCCTCAGAGCTGCTCTCCATCCCTTCATCCCCCAGCCTGTATGCATACCAGGGGTTGCCCCGACCCAGGTGCAGGACCCTGCACTTGGCCTTGTTGAACCTCACGAGGTTCACACGGGCCCACGTCTCCAGCCTGTCCAGGTCTCTCTGGATGGCATCCCATCCCTCAGGTGTGTCAACTGCACCACTCAGCTTGGAGTCACCCACAAACTTGCCAAGGGTGGTTATGAACCTGGCCAAGAGAAACGGAGAGTGAGGGGAGAGCGGTCCCCCAGGCCGGGCACAAGCGCTGGGCTGACACAGCCACCGGGCCAGGGGCCCTCGGGTGGGTTGGGGGCAAAGAAACCTGGAAGATGATGGCAGGCGGTGTCAAGGATGGCCATTTCCCTTGAACTGAACACCAACCATCGGTTCCTGGTGCAAAATTAAAGTGTATCATTGCCCATGAATAACCCTGCCTGGTCCCACTCCTGTTCCCCGGCCACTGGCCCGTGCAGGGGCTGTACTGGATGCGGCTGCTCCCTGTCACTGGTTTTGGCTAATAAATATGCAGATAGCTTTGGGTTTATAATACTACGTCTTGAAGTCGAAATTGTGTCCGTTATATTCCTTTTACTGATCAGACCTCATGTTTCAGTTTATAGAGCAGAGGAGTCTCATTGCTTCGTTAACGTGAAAAATTTGAGATAATTCTTTGGCATTACTGGGTTTCCAAGTGAAGGGAGAGATGCAAGTGCACGCAAAAACTGTAATAGAGACTGAACGCTTTTAAACTTTATTGTTTTAGACACATAGTCTGAAAAAATACTATGCATTCCCAATTGTCAATTCATATTAAACAAGCATATACATTTGGTTATATTATTATTGATTTAAAATAAAAAATGAAACCATTACAGAAAGACTGCTGCATCTTCAGAGAACTTTGCAACAATTTTTTCATAGAAGATTGATAAAATCAATCTCAGGTTCCCATATTCCTTTGGTCGTTATTATGTATTTATTTTTTTTACAACACGTTTAGTATAGGCACACATTCTGAGCGACTTTATACCAATTGTGAGGACAGAGTGCTGGAGCAACAACAGATTTTATAAAAGAGCTTTTATTGTCGGTCCACGAGAAAATCTTATGAGCAGTTTTGAGAAATGTGACAATTTAATTCTTTACAAAAGTTTCCATAGATTACTTTTTGATATACATGCTAATATACCAAAACTGAAAAATCTTTAATTACAGTTAATATTTTTTTTTTACACAATGTATATGTTATATTTTAACCCTTTCACTTTCAGTTGAAAATAGAATAGGCAACACATAGGAAAATGCCTCATTTGTTCGCTGCTTGTACTTTGCTAAAATACATAACAAAAAGCTGAAATTAAGTGAAGGGCTTAAAGGGGCTCTAGATGCCTCAGAAAACATTTTATTTTGGAACAATTCCAGGGATCTAAAACTGTTTCCCTTCCAGGCTACAAGCATCCGAAAAGAACAGCCTCAGCTTCATCATTTAACAGGAGTAAAGATGGTGTAGAAACCGTTGAATGTGCAAAGTACTGAAGAGTGCTAATTCCAAGAAGAAACAAAGATCTAATTCTGAGATATTTTTTTTCCCTCAGACAAAACCAAAGTGAGCTAAAGATACAAAAGTACACAGATAGAATTGCCTCTAAATAAAATGCTCTTCCAAATTTTCTGTAAGGCATCAAGAGGTCCTTAAGTAATCTGTTACCATGCAAAAATAGTATATTCTTTCCCAGTTTACATTCATCTTGTAGCAGTTTATTTACATATAGATCACCAGTTTGTGCTTTTAACACATGGAAAATAAAAAAATCTATAGTTAATTTGTTACATTCCAGAAGATTAAGTCAGATTATTTTCTGTTATATGCAAGAATTTCATATTCATGGTAAAATGACACTGGACTTTACTGATGCTGATATATACTTACAGTGAGGACAGATTGCAAAATAGTACTTTTTATCAATAAACAACTTGCCGTCTCTCTCTCACCTGATGTGCATCAACCATTTTAACCTGCGAATATGCCTTTCAGGACAGAATAACGCTGTGTGTTTCCTGCCAACTTGGGGTTAAGACTGTCTGGTATGGTTTCTGCTCAGGCTTGTGTGTGTCTTGGACCATTTCTGTGGCAGAAAGGTATTTTCTCTGTGCAGTATCTTGAGCAAAGCACATACAAAATACGTAACTAAGCAATATTCTCTTCCCAGAAACATGTATTTTATTCTGGTTTTTATACACGAGCACTGGAGACAGTCTCCCAGTGATTTCACAGGCATAGCACCAGGCCTGGGAAGAACCTCACACATTTAAAACACCCGAGAATACAGTACTCAGTCCGCAGCGCACCCAGTGCAGCGTGATACGGCCCTCGGGGAGAGGGTGCAGAACTGCTTTGTCTCACTTGGCTGCTCAAGGTGACAGCGCTTTGGTGGCACCAAGCAACAGCCCCATCACAGGGGCCGGACTCTGACCGGCGCTGAGCCCACCTGCGATGGCAGACCGGAGCTGGACTCATTTCAGTGGGCTTCCTGTATTTTTTCAATAACTGATTGCAGAATGAACCCCCAGATGACAGTGAGTCGTTAAAACCAGTCATCCTGAAGCCATCAAGAATCGGGCTTCTTACAGAGAAGGGTAACTCGCATTGCCACTTATGCAATGGCACTTGAGGTTCAACTCTTTCAATAAAATGCATATTAAAAATCAATTTTGTAATTAGTTATTTTGGGGAAAACAGAAAACCTGGTTATTGGACAGCCCTGCGGATTTTTCCTTGGAGGGGGTCACAAGAAGTATTTCAGTTTAAGAAAGCTTGATGCAAAACAGATGTTCCTGGAATTTGAAAAGAAGGATGTTTGTGCCTAGCTCACACGTTACACGTGTTCTTTTCAAGTTTTAATCTCTTACAACATTGTTATGATTATGGTGAGAGAGAGTGACCTGCAGAGGAAAAGCTGATTACAGAAGAAAGTATTGAAGAAAGCGTTTAGTTTTTTTATACAGCTTTTCACAAGTTCTGAAAGTATTCACACTTTCGGTGTGACCACACTGTTTCTCCCAAATTTTGCATCATCCTAGTGTGGCCAAGTCTGTATTTTTTCTGTTTTATTCTTTTGGTGTTCATATCTTTGGCTCTAGTGCATCTGACATTTTGCATCAAATACCAAAAGAAGAATACAGATATATTTTTCAGCATTATATACATAAAAATAACAGCCATCTGAGCTGTAAATAAACTCATATTGGGTTCTTCTGTACTTAAACAAAGTCAGTTTGGTTGTCTGGAAGAGTCTGGTAAACTGAAATCATCTTAGGAGAAAAGCAAATTAAATTCATGTGGTAGAAAAAGGTCAGTGGAAAATAGCTTTTCTGTACTTATTTAGACGACTAGTTTTTATTTTAAAAGTATGTCGCATTAAAACAGGAAATTGAACTAATTCTTCATTGCTTTGAAGCATGCGTATGTAATGGCTGTCTTTTGGCTGATACAAAAAGGAGATGAACTAGACTCTGCAGAGATGAAAATCCTTTATGACTTGACCTAAAGAGCCAGATTTTATACAGTAATTCCACTCCTCTGTAGACGTGGCAGACGCAAATTCCCCAGGGATACTGTTGCTGTGTACATTGGTGAAAAATGAACGTACAATGCCATCAGATCACAGTAGCAGTATTTCTTATTTGCTTTGGACTGATATGAGTCATTGCACTGGAATTGAATGAGGAATCGGGCGCAAAAAGGGATTCAGACAAACCCTTCCACATTTGATAAATCAAATTGCTATGTTCTTTATATGAGTGATTAAGTTAGCTGATACGGCTTCCTTTGTATCATTTTGTTCTGAAATTACTGCAATAAATCAGTCTTTGTGTAACACTAACTCATTAATTCAATTTATTTCATTTTGAAGCATGCAATGGAATTTCAGAGGGAAAATAAGAGATCATTTAGATTAAAAATATAAACTTTTAGCTTCAAAAGTCTACAGTGGATTCCAGTTTAAGAGAGAAATAAGTGTGCTTTCACCGTCCTAGCAAAGAAGATCTAGCAGGCGCAGCTCCATGCTAGTGTGCACTGGCACAACAAACAGCAGCTATTAAAACACACATACAGATTTAGGACCCTGTTTAGCAGAAGGAAGCCACCGACAGTCCAAGTATTCAAGCGACTTGACGTTAACAGTTTTCTCATTGTTTTGTACCGTGCTTTATATCAGGAGAGAGCTCTAGAGTCTGTTCCTGTTCCACGTGGGACTTGTCCCCTTCCTAACGGCTGCAGCTGGTTGTGAAAGCCAAGGTTTCATCCAGACTCCTTGCTGCTTATTCCAGAGAGGCCACTGGAAGTGATGACAGTGGGAACTGGGGCTTCCAGACGTCTGAACGTAGAGATGTTTTCTTAGCAGGCCTTTCTTGCAACCACGTGCAATGTTTTACCGTACCACGCCGCCTTACGACAGCACTGGATAACTGTCGTGGTTTGTCGTGGTACCTCAAACCAGGACACT
The DNA here is from genome assembly GCA_013397275.1 of Burhinus bistriatus. NCBI lineage: Eukaryota > Metazoa > Chordata > Aves > Charadriiformes > Burhinidae > Burhinus > Burhinus bistriatus. Next base: position 35,690 of record VYXH01012167.1, on the reverse strand, counting down.
AACACAGCCTTTCGCCCATCCCCGGGGGCCGTTGGGAGCCGTATTGCTTCCTCTTCCATGGCCAGCCGAAGGGTGTCCCCCACTGCCGCATCTCAGGCCGGCCTTTCTCCCAAACCAGTATGATTTGCTAAGCCCCAATCAGAATTGCAGCGTATATCTTGTGCTCCATTTCTTCAGCACTGTTTCTGAAAGGGAGTTAGTCCAAGGGGACTACGCAGTATTAGCAGCATGTAAAGTAATAAATTAGGGACCGGGAGCGTATGGGTTAACGTGAACTCCCACAGAAAGCCGCCACAGAGCCAGCGATGCTTTTGCAGCCTTCAAGGTTTGAGTAGTTCAGATGTCCGTGAGTGTGCTGTGCTGAAGGAGGCCCTAATGCAAAAATCGGCATGCCATGTATAAATGGAGTTCAGATGAAAAGGAAATAGAGGGAATTCTATCCTATCGCTTCCCAACCTGTTCTTGTAATTTCAAGGTAATATTAATCCGTTAGATGGAATATACTAATAGGTCTATTAAGTACAAATAGCGGGAGATTCGTTCCTATTTCTAGTCTGGTTGTTAGTTAGGTCATTAATGATTAAATCAAATCAATGTAATTTATGTCGTGGAAAATATAAAAAACTATCACTTTTAACATATAAACCAATATCCAGCTTGACATTCCAGATCAGGGAAAACAGACTTTCACCATCCGTCACTGATTGTTTGAGGTAGACCACATTATTGAATTATCCACAATTTTAGTTTCTAATGTATTAGGTTTTATACAATCAAATACTAACAAACATACCTGAAATTTCCCCTCTTTTAATTAGAAATGTTTGTAGTTATTAATAAGGTAAGTTTCCAGAATTTACTTGGTCACAGATTGAAATTTCTGTATATTGTGTGGCAATTTAGCATAATTCTTAGTAGTACCCTACTGTGTACATAAAGTAAAAAATAAATTGTGTCACACCTGATGGAAAAAAGGACGATTATGGTTAGTGGTGAAATCCTAGAACAATGAAAGGCTCAAATGTAAGATTCAGATGCTTATCCATTCCAGCTGTGTCATTCTGGCTCTGTACTTTTGAATATTATTCTAATATTGCTACGAAGTCCATTATTCAGAAGATTCTTCCTGTGATTTCAGATGGAGATGCTCGAATATAGCTCTTCTATCTGTTTTTTGAAGTAATCTCTTAGTTCTGGTCTCTTAGCCTTTAATGTTGGTGTCAACAAACCGTTTTGTACTGAGAACATATCAGAGTGAATGTAAATGGCTTTGACCTAAAATAAAAAAGGGATACATTTAGAGCAAAAATTACAGGTGTCCCACTCAAGAAACGTAACTTCTCACGCCAGCCTTGCTGCGTTACCTCTGGCTGTGCCTGGCGCCCAGGGGACCCTTCTGCTGGGTCCCTGGGATTTTCCTCAGCTGCCTGAGTTTTCCAAGGTGACACTAAATCCCTCCACCACCCCCCACGGCTCCCTGGCTCTCCTACTTATTTTCCCGTGTCCGCGCTGACCCGCCAGCCAGCCAGCGCAGAAGGGAGCTCGTCGAGAGAATGAGCACAGAAACCTCTCTTCCGCATGAAACCAAGGCCAAAACGCAGCCAGGCAGAGCGCAAGGGACAATATCCCATATGGTGACACTGTTAACTGCAGAGTTTCACACGGTGGAAAGACTGGACGAGAGGGGAAGGGAGGGAGGGCAGGGAGCCGTGCTGAGGAACATCGTCTTAACCGCACTGCAAAAGAAAGTAAGCGGCACCAATGCGGTCCTGCAAAATTATCGTGGAGCTTTGCAGGTACAAGGAGCGTAGATGATGATCAGCTTTAAAGAAGAAGAATTGATGGTGTTTTACTAGCTAATTAAAATGATATAAAATCATTCATCCTAGGCAAACAGGATTTTACAAGGCTGCCCTTGTTAGCGGCGGTGCCTCTGAGCACAGCAGGGAGCCTGGCAGCGCAGATGGGAGCCAGCTTTTCCTTCCAGTGCATTTATGGGAGTACTGGTGCGGGAGAAAGCAGAAAACTGCTGCGTGACTGGTCACAGTCCACCCATTTAAGACAAAATTCCCCAGCCATCTGCTGCTTTCGCGATTCCCCAAACCAGACTGGTTTGCATTTGGTTAGGCTGGGATTTGCAGGAATACAGACTGAGAATTTTTAAATTCCCATTAGATACGTGATTCGTTTTTCTCTTGTAAGCATTGTGGTCCAGTTCCTCCCCCAGTGACGTCCTTCCCAAAAATCAGTGTTTGTGCTATTAATGCTTCCCTCGCTGCCCCCTGGAAGGTGTTGGTTACGGAAGCCAGAGTTGTCATTCCCAAGCCCGAGGTCCACCCTCAGGCCGCGGGCGCTGCAGACAAGGACGGAGATGATAAAGAGCGGCTCTTCCACGTAAAGGAGCTGCCATCCCACAAGAGCATTAGCTCTAGTATCTGGCTCAAAGTTCAGTTTTAAGATTACGTATTGCAACAGAGATGTCAATTTTGAAGCCCTTTAGTTTTGAAATGTGAAACTTTTCGTCTTAACTTTTAGAAAGATGCCAAGCCTTTCCGCTCTACTTCATAGTTTATTAATTGCAAACTGCTGGTAGCCTAGATTACTTGAGGCTATTTCATACTGTGAAGACTATGGCTGGAGCAAACCAGACTTATTACCCCAGACGATCATGTGTATTGCACACCGTCCTTTATATGAATTTTATTTTAAAATTCATTTCTTTTTACTGTCATTTCATTTGCATATGTAACTGAGAAATGAAGAATAACAAGTTTATGTTTAACGGTGCTTCTGCTGCACTCAGATATGGTGAATTACTCATTAGAATTACCGCCCAGAAACAGCCTAAACAAAAGCAAAAAGACCCTTGCTAATTATATGTAATGATTAAGATGTTCATTATTTTAACAGAAATAAGCATTTAGACGTTTTAAAATGTGGTGGATTTTTTTTTTTTTTTTACTGTTTTTAATGCGGTGTAATCCATGGTTGGTTTCAGATACCTCCTTCTGAAGTGTTTGCAGCTCTGTTGCAGAAATATTTACACAAGCACCAGAAAACAATCAGTGCACAGGCTGAAAAGAAATAAACCAGCAGCATTTCCTAAGTCAGTTATAAGAATGGTAATTAGTGACCCAGTTTCTTAACAGTGCTCTCAGGGGCAGAAGCATCAGAGTCCTACAGATATTTATCTTGAGCCCTGGTTGTCAGACTGGAGAGATTATCCCTGTCCTTGGATTAGATTTTTACCTCTGCACCCAAAATTTTCCCTAAATTTAATCCAAATTTCAAGCACGAGTGGAAGGCAGAGTCAGAGCGTATATATTTTTCAAAGGAACAAATACAACTTGCTAGCAATAAAGCTTGCTCTCGGAAAACATTGTCTACAGCTGCAACAAGGGTATGTAGTAATAGAACAAGTGCTGACAAATCCCCGTTCCATACAAATGGACAAATTGCCTGTCTGACCATGCTGAATAACGGATTAATTGTTTCATTTTACCTGCTCAAAGGAATGAAGTCCGCTCTCCTTACCTAACCGTACCATGTCTTCCATTATCGCTTGCTGCAGTTCCTGGGTTAAAACACAGAAATCCCCCATGAAATATCACAGTCAACCTTACATACAATTCATTTTATTGTTCATCAAGAAAACATGTTTCTGAGTGAAGTTCGAGTGCCTTATTAATAGTTAATACATAATTAGCAAATATTCTATTAAAGAAACATACAAACATCAAACTTAAGTGCGGTGATGTTAACTGTTTCCTCAGTGTGAACAGTAAGGTTATATTTTCAAACATATACGCCCCAGATGCTTAAATTTGCAATCCTTCAACCATTTGCCAGACTTAGATGCGGAATCGTTTCCCGCCGGCGCCGGTGGGGTGATTCGGTGGCGTCCGTGTTGATGGGTGCGACCCCTCTCAGGCAGGCAGCGTTAGTGAGCCCGTGTAAATGAGGCTGGGGGCCTCACGGGAGACACCTAAACAAACGCCACCTCGCCTACTGCCGTCCTCTCGTCCTCTGCCAGACAGACCCGTGGTGTCCCCCCTCCACGCAGGAGTTTGCTGAGGTCTGTACGCGCTCAGCACGCGTCGCCATATCCAGGCCAACCCTGCTTCATTTTCAGTGAGGAAATAATTCTTGCCACCGAGATCATTAATAATAGACACCTACTCTAACTAGGTTACGCTACAGTGGAGAAACGTCTGTACTGCAGATAGATAGAAAGACAAACCTTATTTTTACAGAGTTCTTCATATGTTCCGTCAAACCCTCTTTTCTTTGCCCAGCCTGGCATAACTTCGGAATCGGGCACCACGATTCCCACCAGAAAGGCCTGTAGGTGAAGGAGAAGGAGAGCTGCAGGCCAAAGCTGAACCACAGTTAAGGCCCTGCAGGGAAGTCAATACACAAGCTGGTTGAATTTGCTACGTGTTTTATCACTTCTTGTTTAATTATGTCAATAATTTGCCAACATGTCACAGCGAAGTATATTTTGGTGCCTGTGCCTTTTCCTCCGATAAAATGGTTCTCTGTGACTGTTCCTGCATTTGCCGACAATTTTAACACCTTCAGTGGGGTTTGTGTTCTGCTTGGACATTAATTAATTACTTTTGTCACAGGCATAAGCCAGAGCAGGACATAACCCGTATCACTTACACGCACGCAGTTCATGGGCCTGTGAGTCTCGGGCAAACTCTGGTGCCAAGGGAAGCCTCACGTTTGTGGCCAAGGAATGTGGAGGGATGAATCGTAGTGGTTTCAGAAGCTGTATGTGTTTGTATAAATACACGAATAAACGGGGCAAGATTGGTCTAAACGGGTAGGCAGTGGTCGTGGAGCAGTGGTGGCTTTGCCTTTGTCTGGCATACGGCAGGCACCGTGGCGAAGGAGAGGGTTAGAGACCCAAAGGGTGGGACTGGAGCAAATTTAAAGGCTTGAGCTTTGGCCACAACAGCCTCCAAGCTGCTTGGGGTCACGCCAGCAGCTCAGCTCCTGCGTGCCTGCTGGCCGGCTCTGGAGCAGGAAGGAGACAGCGGGGCGAAAACGTGGCAGGAACCACTCACACTTTCCCCTCGTTCATGCCCAGCTCTCTGTCTTCTATTTACAAAGAATAAAGTACGATTTTCTGAAAACTTAGTTTTTACCTGCAGGCTGTCTCCGTGGACGTAGATCTGGGCAACTGGGTCACTGCGGATATAGATATTCTCTATCTTCTCCGGTGCAATATATTCTCCCTGAGCAAGTTTAAATATATGCTTTTTCCGATCAATAATTTTAAGAGTCCCATTCTGTTAGGAGAAAGAAACGAGAGTTCCCAGAGAAGTTATTCAACCGTAGAGACTCAGTAAGCGGCCTGCTTTTAACAGAGGTCTTCAAATTGCCACAAAATGCTTCACTGACATACCGAGCTTAATCTGCAAAATATAAACTCAATCCTTTGTACAGACAGATCTGCTTAGAAAGTTAAGTTCAGTACTTGAAAATTTACATGGGATAATACGATTGGCATAAGAACGAAGCAAGTGATCAGTACGCACAGGTAACCATTTCCCGATGTCTCCCGTGTGAAGCCAGCCCTCCTGGTCCAGCGCTTCAGTTGTCTTCTCTTCATCCTTCAGATAACCTCTGAAAACATTGGGTCCTTTCACACATATCTGCAAAACAGTCAGAGTTGCTGAGAAATTATTTTATTATTCTGCCGTAAATACTAACAAGCTAAATAGTAATTCACTAAAATTGAAATATTTTAAAGCTGGACTTAATGACTGTGGCTCCATGAAACTAAAATAGATTCTGTTATGAAATTACCCACGGATTTTTTTCAAACAAATGGAAGTATGAAGTAGGGATTGCAAAACTGATTTGTTTGAAGTTGGTTTCGCGCTCAGCTTGCAGTTAAAGGAAGTTATTTCAACAAGTTTAATTTCTGCGCGACACAGAAATAGCAGCAATGGAGAAATCACAGCAATTCAGCTCTTCTTAGCGGAACTAATTAATTCACAGTCTTAGCTTTTAAAGTAATCAGGCATGGCATTGGCTGGAAGTACTGCCACAGCCCCTTTTTAATTAGTGCTTTGCTGCTCTATTGCTGCATTGACGTTTTCCTTTCCTGATGGTAAAATGTAACACATCTGCAACCATGCACCTTACACAGGTAAAATGCTTCTATAACTACGTAACTACTTAATACAGTGTTAACTAGTGAGAATTTGATATAAAAATGTGATTTGCTACCTCTCCTTCTCCTTTGGAAGCAAAATAATTCAGCTCTTCCACATCCTTCAATCTGATTAAGTTACAGGGCAAAGGGGCTCCTACATGACCTGGAAATCAAAGTTATCAAGTCACTTGTCATCTCTCCTATAAACAATACTTAGCATTTTATGATTAGTCACTTGCAGAGTTGTAGATACACTGCATGTTCTTGCAGGAGCTGTGTCCGTGTGCAGAAATAATTTCCTCATTTAAGGTTTTGCGCTATGAAGACTAAATACCCGAACCTCCAATTTGGCTAGAAACCCGATTTCCAAACATGTCGAAATACAGACCGTGTCTCCCTTTCCTGTAAGAAACTACACCCTTTTTGAAGCTTAACTGGTTATAAAAGCACACAAAGCTCTGGACTCTCACGGGTGGAATCACCTGGGAATCCCACCTGCAGTGACATTACACTGAGCACGCTTCCCCCCACCCCTACAGCTCCTCCAAAGGTGAAGCGAGGGCAACGCCTGCTGGAGCACTGTGCTGTGCAAAACGGGCCTAATTTCCCCCCAAAACAGCCGCTAGGAAAGATGGACTGGAACGAGAGGAGTCCCAACTCTGTGTCGCAGCACTTTGTGCGCTGTCGCTCTGGCGGGCCGGGGGCTCGTTTTGCCAAGGAGCCAGATGGAAGCACACTGAGGATGAGGATGCGGCGCTGGTGCTTTGCCCAGTGCTGGCCAGGGCAGGGGGCCGGCGGGCAGTGAGCCCCAGGACACACCGGGATCTGCAAGGGGCTAGTTTTGGTTTGAAGAAAGCCAAAGAGATGGCCACTTGTGCTGGGAGAAGAAAGGATGTGCACTTCTCCAGCCATGGAGAATCTGGGTTGGAAAGAAGGAAATGTTTAATGGTTGGAGTCGATGAACTTAAAGGCTCCTTCCAAGCTAGACGATTCTATGATTCTATGAACTGGCCAGACCCGTTAGTATCTGCTGTCTAGGTTTCCTACTAGAATTCATTTGAATGAGTATGATATCCATTTGAAAACAGTTTTATAAATACTGATTAATTCTATTAAGAAGAAATTAAGCCACAGTCCTTGTATGTATTATCTGGATCTTGCTTAGTGCTAACTTTTATCTGATTTTGTCAAGATTCAAAGGTTTTGAAAGCCTGAAATACATAAAGTATTGAGGAGTGGTGGATCTTTATTTGAAGCCTAGGTTTGCTCACTGAGTACATGAATGTATTAGTCTTTTCTTTGTTCCAGCCTTTCATTATAACAAACATTCTTTTAAATTCAGCTCCAGTGCTCTAGAGAGGACTCACAGGGCCGGGAGTGCAGAGATGAGAGTATCGCAAATAACAGCTCAAGGGACAATTCCACATCTCCTCAGGCAAATGTGCCCAGCATCAGATCCCTGTGTATTTATTCTGGACCAGTGACACTTTCAAGAACATGACATTTGCTGAAGATTATTCACATGGTGGCGAAATACCACGTTAACACCCTGTGATGTTACAGTCCACAATTTTCAAGAGGAATGTGCATTTCTTTTCTTTCTGGAAATGGTGGAAGAAAATAATTACCTGATGTCCAGTCACCTGGGGTTGTAAAGGTGCATCCAGCCGTGCATTCTGTTTGGCCATAACCTTCATAAACCTGACAAAGAAACGGGTATCTTTAAAACAGATGATTTCACTATTACAGAACCAAATTCTAAGAACCGCCTTCTGTTGCACAGTCCGGTGAGCTAACCCTGCCAGCTGTGATGGACGGGCACACATCAAACACAGAGACACCTTCCCTGGCTCTCACTCTATACAAAATTGCCTTGACATTCCTGTGAATTACCACAGCTCTGTAGAGCCAAAAATAGTAAGAAGTCAAGTTCAGCACTTAGCTTTTGAGTCAGGATGGGTGTTGCTCTACAAGAGGAATTTATTAGTGGGGGGAAAAAAAGGTATTTTTGTGGGACACTTGGAAAATACACCTTTTAAATTTTTTTTGCTTAATTTTAGGCTCTTGAATGAAGCCTTTTGGTTGCCCTGAGCTTCCTAGTCAAAGAGAAATAACACGGTGGACATCTTACGTGGGTTAAATTGCCATGTGAAAACTATCTTTCTCTATTTAGATATAGAATAAGCCTTGTGTAACGAAGTTCCTAGCACATGCACAAGCACATTTAATTGCACACTCTCAATTAAGTGCCGAGAGACGGGTGAGATGAGCCTATGCTTCTTTTTGGCAGCTGCCGGCAGCGCAAGCAGCGCTTGCCTGCTGCTCCCTTCCCAGGGCCACCAGTGGCTTCCAGTCCAGCCCCAGGGCCACGGGAGCAGGGCTCCGGGGACACCAGCCCCGCAGCTGCTGTTGGAGCCATCCAGGGGAAGCTGTCCAAAATGGTCCTAACTCGTCGCCTTGCTTAAACACGGCGCGTTTCTTGCTGACAGTAAACGAACACCTCCGACAGCCGCGCGAGCCCACCTGACATCCGAGGGCGGCGCGGAGGAAGCCCAGGACGGTGGGAGACGCAGGGGCAGCGCCTGTCACTATCATGCGAACGCACCCGCCGAGACTCGCCTGGTCGATACCACGAGAAAACAAAAGAAAGCGTCGCAAATTACTACCGATGGCAAAACCAGCAGCGCCCGGGAGTATTGCTGATACGGAACTTGCACAACACGCTCTCCCTAGAATAGATGCAGAAATACGGACTGGCCCTGAATCTTTCCTTAGGAATAAAAAGGCAGCTAAATCTTAAAAGCAATAACTGCGTCCCTCGCAGGTAGAATTAGTGCCCAAAGAAAAAAAAAAACATCCAATGTACGGGGGCGGGAGTCCCATGCCTGGCGGGATGAGCTGCTCGGTCTCGACTCCGGCGGCTGCCGGTGCCCGGGCAGGGTGCTGACCTGCGGGGAGCCTGCAGGAACACAGCAACTCTGGGGAACTGTTGGGTAAAAAACAGACTCTTCCCCTTCTCACTTTGCTTATTTGCACCTCATTGTTTTAAATGAATTGGCTCCCAAGCCATCTAAAATAACGCCGTCCCTTTTTTAAGGCAGATGACCTTCAAATATTTGTGGAGGGTATTACATCAATTCCTGTGTCGCACTTTACTGCTTCCCTCCCCCCCTTTCATTTCCTTTTTCTTATTCTACAAGTAAAAAGAAAACCCAGCACAAAAGAAAACAACTCCTCATTGAGTCTGCCCGTCTCGCCAGACCCCGAATCAGTATGCAGCCTGGCTCGCCTCATGGCTGCGCTCCCGGCAGCGCCGTGTGAACTCGGCTGGCTTTGCACGCTGAGGACAACTAATCCGCAGACAAAAAGTACAGTCAGTTTCTCTAGTTAAAAATAAAGTGGCGTGTCTCCAGATAAGTTATCCAATTAAAAAAACGAAGTAATCAGAGCCTCCTGGAGTAGTACAGAGCCCCAAAAAACTGATTTCAAGCCAACTTCATCATTTTTTACTGAGGAGATGTGTGGCAAACAGCAGGGCATTCTGGTTTCTTTCCCCTCTTGCTTAACTACGATTTACATGCGCATTTTTCTCTACACCCTTATTCTTGTTTTCCTAGGAAAAAAAGCAGTTCTGAATATGCCCAATTGCAACACAGCCCTAAATCCAATCGTATCTATAGAGAATTTGCAGAAAACTTTGGAGCGACATCTCTTTGATCATACTCCTCTGTTCCTGACCACCTGCCCCAATTCCATCCCCAGTGGGAGGAGACAGGCGTGGGTTCGATGCGATCCTCTCCCCCATCTGTTGCTGGGAGTGAGCGGGGAGAAACCATTTCACCTCTGCTCTGAGGACAGAGAGAGTTGGGGTGTTCAGCCTGGAGAAGAGAAGGCTCCGGGGAGACCTTCGGGCCCCTTCCAGTCCCTCAAGGGGCTCCAGGAAAGCTGGGGAGGGACTCTGGATCAGGGAGTGGAGCCACAGGATGAGGGGAAACAGTTTTAAACTGAAAGAGGGAGATTTCGATTAGATATTGGGAAGAAATTTTTCCCTCTGAGGGTGGTGAGACCCTGGCCCAGGTTGCCCCGAGAAGCTGTGGCTGCCCCATCCCTGGAGGTGTTCAAGGCCAGGTTGGACGGGGCTTTGAGCAGCCAGGTCTAGCGGGAGGTGTCCTTGCCCATGGTTGAGGGGTTGGAACTAGATGGTCTTTAAGGTCCCTTCCAACTCTGACCACTCTATGATTCTATGATTTACCTGTGGGGCACGGGCAGAGCCTGCGGCAGAGGCCCAGTCCCTGCAAGACCAAGCACCCAAATAACGAAGGCGGTGACAGCAGCCCTGGTGTTGGGCAGGAGGCTACGAGCCTGCTTCTGGGCAGCTTCACCTGGCAGAGGGCAAGTGCCTCTGTGCCACATCACGCCCCTCCTTGGTGCCTGCGCAGCGGCACGGCTTGTCTCCAAGAGCCAGAAAAAACATGCGCTATTCTGCAAATAGGTGATTTCTCGGTGTTGCTGAAGGGGGGACATGGCAAAAGCCGTCTTAGTCTGCCTTGTGCTTCTCCCTTCCCCTCTGGAAAACTACCCCTAATGGAAGTGAAATTTTGGCATCTTATGCACGATGCTTAAAAAATAAATACATAAATAAAAATAAATATGACAAAAGTTAATGCAAAAGTTAGAGAATAACAAACTGCGTTCCATTTCCTTTTTCTATTCAATTTTTCAGTCTGCCATTCCCTAGTGAGTAGCAGTTGCCCACAGTTCATCCATCATCAGGCAAGCGGACCACACTGACTATAAGGAAAATCAGTCATTGCTAGAAGAAACGACAGGCCTTTGAGTTTAGACTCGCTTCTTAAAACCCTTACCTGTATTTTGTTAAAGAAAAGTTTGTCCCACAAGCTGTCATTTCTAATGATCCCGTTTCGAACTTCAGCTTTTTTCCGTTTTGCAGCAAATTCCAGAATCCAGCGCTTGAGGGACGTGTCTGCCTGGCTGAAGATCTGCGGGAGTGCGGGGCGGCAGGCAGCGCGGCACCCGGGAGAGAGAAAACGTCAACACCTGGGCTTACAGTGACAGCCACACGGTTCTGCCGGTGCCAGGTAGGGTGTAGTGACATTAGCAGTACAGTTAAATAAGACCACACCATAGCTTTTGTATTGGATTAGAAACAAGGAGTGGTTTGCTTCGCTCTAGTCGCTATTGTACATCCTGCTCCTTCGGGGGAAAAAGCAGAGGGGATGATGGGGTAGGCTTTGACTGGATTTACATGACTGCTATTTCTATAGGATTTCTATGATAGGATTCAGTGAAACAATGAAATCTGAGCAACTAGGAATGAGCAGCTTGAATACTTGGCAGCTAGGGCTGATGAGGTGACGGGGGCTGTGTTTACCTAAGCATAATCAGACACCAGCATGAACCACATCTCTACAAACGAGAAGCCCCCAGTGCCCGTCCCTCTAATGAGGCACCAGAACCCCCGAGCCAACAGTCCTGACCTTGGGGAAAAATTAAATCAGTAGCTTGTGCTTAAGCTCATCTTTAGAGGATAAGTCTTCTGAGCAATAAATATTCCCAGCTGGTCAAACAGATTTACCACAATGACCAGACAGGCCTGTCTTAAATACCTTTCAAGACCATCTCTTAGTTTTAAAGATTTCTACATCCAAAAGCCAAGCTCCCATTTACACTGCCTAAATCCTCAGAGTTTATTTGCAGTTCCTGATTTTCAGCTGTCATTGCCACCAGAAAGAGAGATTCAAATTCCAAAACTGGCTGAAGGACACAAAAAGTCCTGGTGCATCTAGGCTTGACTGGTGTGTCTGTGACGAAAAAATCCCTCGTCTCTGGAAATGTCACTAGTAACCTCAGCGAGAACAGGTCAGAGGCTAATACAGAGGGATTTCATATTAACATGCAATAGCCGTGCCTGCAGGCTGTGTAAATCAACACAATATAGAGTTACAGATGGGAGCAGCTCCATCGGTCACACGGGGTAAGAATGTGTTTGCAGTAAGGCAGAAACGGTACAACCTGCTCCATGACTAAGGGGATTCTTTCACATAACTGCTAAAGGGAGAGAAAGTTCATTGCTACAAAAAGAACAAAATTAAACTCACCTTATCGTACATCCTGTTTAACAGCCGCGGCACGACAGGGAAGATGGTTGGACGCAATGCTTTCATATCGTCAGATAAGAGACGAATATCTCCTTGAAAGAACCCAATTCGCCCTCCGTGGCAATATACGACAGACTGAGGGGAAGAAAAAGGAACACGTGTAACCTCTTTGCTTTGAATTCCCATGGCAGAGCACCCCTCCCAAGCGCAGAAGTGCCTTTCCTGAAATTCTACTCTCAGCAAGGCAAAAATGGGGCTTTAGAAATATATATAAACGTAACTGTAAATTTTGCACTGAACAGAAATATACAGATAGTTCTGGGCACTTTTCAGCATTGGCAATTCAGCATCCACCAAATTTGCCACCGTTTCTGGAAGAACAAGGAACCAAAGCTTTTAGAAGGGATTTCCCCTTGTCCCCTGCATACGGGGATGGAGAAGTCCGTTATGGTCAGATTCTGGATCTGAACTTCTCCTCTGAAGCCCAGACCTACCATAGCCGCTGAGAGCATGAGGACCTATTGTCAATGAAGAAACGCATACTAAGAAATACTGTAAAACACACTGAGCGGCAGCCGATTTTTAGGTGTTAATACTTTAGTTTTGTGTAAATACAACAATATAGACTACGTTAGCAATACAGTGCCTGATCCTGTATCCCAGAAATAGAAGCCCACTTCATAAACGGTGCTTTACTTGTCTGGAAACTACAGATCCAGAAGTTTTGTACGTGGAAAGACAAGAAGCCACTTTAAGCGGATCGGAATAGAGCTGGATGTGCGGGATCGGGCCGGGCAGGCTGCCTGCCATGAGCCAACTGGCAACTGAAGCGGCAGCTCTGGTAGTCAGTAACCCCGCAGAGGACTAGTCACGAACTTGGTAAAACTGGCATTTTAGCGCTTGTGCTCCTGCACTGGGAGCCCAGCATCCCCGTCCTGCTTTTGGAGCGCAAGCAGAAGGCATCCTCAGCAAAGCGGCGGCGATGCCGGGAGCGGAGCCCAGCCTTCCCGAGCCCGGAGCAGTGTGCTGGCTTTTCTGAGCTCTGCAAGGCGTAGGTGGAAAACATCAGCTCCCTTTGGTCAACTTTCCTCCCCAAATAAGGAATTTTTAACTGTTTTAGTTAAGAGACACCTAAGTCTTTTTGTGCTACTCCTAAAAAAATCTGTAATACTAACCGGAGTGCTCTCACTGCTCTGTCAACCAGTTAGAGACTGTCTCTCCACCAACTGAAACCACAGGAATTTTATGCATGTGATGTGGGTTTAACGAACATCACACTGCCAAATCTGTTTTACACTGCACATGAATTAAAAAAGAAAAAAAAAAAAAAGGAAAATATAATCAGTGTGCTCATTGGGCATTATAAATAACTACTAGAAATTTTTAGCTTTGAAGACTGTTATCTGTTTAATTTTAACTGTAAGTTCCAGGAACTAATCATGTTGGCTAAAACTAGGGAAGCTGACACAGTGCTTGCTGTTCAGAATGCTTTTGAAAATGACTTTTTACCCCTTTTGAAAAAATCTTTATATTAGTGAGCTTTTTTTTTTAGTAGAAAGGACTAACCTGAACATCCTTTGGTTCAGGTGTACATATTTCAAATGTTTCTAACTTCTCCCCCCGTCAGATGACTTTTTAATAATTATATTCTTGTTTGCTGGCAAAGCAGTTTGCCTGAACAGTGGTGCCATAGTGTCCAAGTTGCCTTTTAAAATTAGACTTACAAGTGAAGATAAGCTGGGCTGTAATTCTCAAATCATTCATTTATAAGTTTTTAACAGGGCAGAATATATTCTTTCTGGCGCAGATGTTACTGAGAAGTGGGAGGCTTATATTCCAATGCGTGTCTGACTCAAAAAGTACGCTTTCAGTCCAAAACAGTCCTCCCTGAGAAAGTACAGAGCTGCCACTGAATCCGGATCCAGTCTTCACATATTGCGTCAGTTTTTAGTTGGCAGCTTCCCAGGCCAGGAGAACTGGTGTGATCGGCTCACCTGACTTGCCTAACGCACCGACTGCAGCACGAATTGTCCCCTGGCTTTGCAAAAAAGAGATGTGACAAGTCAATTCTGCGGGCTGGCACGAGTTAGCACTTCTACGTGCCATTATTCCCAGGGGACGCTGGCTTCCAGTTACTGCCCACCGTAGGCTGCCCTGCCAGGAGGATCACGTGTGTCACACCATGATCTTAGTTTCCTCTTTTTCAGTGTCTGCAAGTTTTCTGCAGATCTGGTTACTTGTGCAATAAAAGGATTTTAAGCTGATGTAGAAAACGGCGCAAAATTCTTTTTATTCCCGTGATACCTGATCCTAGAGTGCTTTGAAAAGCTGCCCCCAAAATTGTGCAGGTAGCAGTTTCTGCTCGTTGACTAAGGGCCGTTTTCCAATCTCAGAGCCACCAGTGTAAGCTGGAGAGCTTGGGAAACTCTCCTGGAATGGCTCTGGACTCATGGCCGTGTCACTGAGACCAGCGGCCGGCCCCCGGTGTTATGCACGTGGCACTTCTGGAGTACAAGCTTTTTTAGTTCTACAAGATATCGCTGGTTATTTAGTATTTTATTCATTCTAATTTTTTTTTGGCGTGGAAAAAGATGATTTCCACTGACACTAGGACCTTACCTGTACCATTCTCTCAAACATGTGTGCTAAAGGCAAATAGGAAATGTGTACATCCTCACAAGTAGGAGACCACTGACTCTGGAAGAAAACACAAGGAGCCCCACGAGGCCTCGTCAGTTCAGGCAGGTTTCTTACCTGTATAACTCTTTCAAACATGTGAGCCAGAGGCAGGAAGGAGATGAGCACATCGTCCTGTCTCGGAAAGATCACTTTCTGCAGGTGAAGGGCATGGGAGACAGAAAGGAAAGAAACACTGACAGGAAGACAACAAGAAAGTCATAAAACAATAAAAAGAAAAATGGCACCAGAGGAGCAAAAGGGTAAAGATTGTCGAGAGAGGAAGGGAGCAGCGGACGAAGTGAAGCGTTAAGCCACAGCGTCAATGAAGCTCAGTTAGCAGGAGGAGTAAAGAGCATGGAGATGTACACAGAGGGCAACGGAGAGGTCTCTCCATGGCAGAAGGCACATCGTATCCACACAGCTCACGCTGGAAACAGAGGCTCACCCTGACAGAGAACCCAGTTTTTAGCCGTTGCTTTCTACCACGAGGTGCTAAGACCAGGATTTGCACGCTCAGCGGCGTGCAGACCTGCAGGAGCCTCCTGGAAATCAGCGGGGCTCTACAGCCACACCAGCTTTCCACACTGCACAGAGCCCATCAGTCTCACTAGAGTCAAAGCTACAGATTTTTTCCTTTTCCTTCGGTTAATCATTGATTTGAATCAGAATAAATTGGAAAAATTAATGATTTTTTTTTTTTTCAGCTGCAAAAATTAATGATTTCTGTTAGTGTTTCTCATCATTTCAAGTGATTAAAATGTGATTTTAAAGGCGTTACCACTGCCCCACAGACGGGTGCAGTGGAGAAAAAGAAGGCTGGACAAATTATGCAAAAAAATAAAAATGATCCAAGTCTTTGGTGTGCCAAGGTTTTAACACTGTCTCGCAGGCTGGGATAAACAAAGGCCCTGAGAGCCTGACCTGATCCATGTCCCAAAAGAAAAGTCACTTTTCTACCCGCATTTCCAAGGGTAAGGCTTGCCATAATATTATGGATTAAAAAACCTGAAAGCTTGATTACCCAATGACCTGCACCAAACCCATCGGTTAGTGGAAAATGGGTATAAAAATCTATTAGCTCACAGTATGAGCAGTTTATACCCACTTTGCATCTCCACTGCTGTGACAGAATCGATGGTCCGTGACCTGGGACACGGCGGTGAATGGAGGCACCGGAGTTTCTTCCTTGGGGAGTATTTTATTGGAGTTAAACCTGGGCAAGTCAGATTCGGGTATGCTCTCCCAACCATTAGCTACTGACGCCCAACATGACTGACTACGTGGGGTTTTCAGCATCCCGTTTCGTATTATTTTATGTGTCAGTCTGAATGAAGGCATTAGGGCCTGCAGATCTATTTATACATGATTTCAAATTGGCCACATTTTCTGCAAGCGCAGTAACGTAAAACCATTAGCATCACTAGCTATGCTGCTTTTTGTTTGCACTGCTTTACGTGACCAGACAATAAATGATTTGGTTTTAAATCAGACCAAAATGATGACATTGAATATTATTTCACAGCTGGCACAGTTGTCCAGTTAAATGTAAAAATGAGAACAGCTTCTTGGCATTTGAGAACAACCTTATAATAAAGCTCTAGGTTCACTTTAAAAAATGGTCCATTTATAAAAGTCACTGAACTAAGCAAAACTGGCACAAGAGTGTGCAAATCTACAGTACTTCTCGGCTTTAGGTATTTTCATTTTATTAATTGATACTACTTTAAAGTATTTTGCACTTTTCTCAATTTCATTACTATGCTTAGACATTGCCCTAACCGTGTGGATCGGCTACGGGCATTTACACCCTCGCCAGCAATCTCTGGTGACGGAAGCTATTGAATTTACAACCACTTACACCAGACTTACGTCTCAATCTGATACCTTCAAGATCAATCAGAGAGTCCCGTTGCCGTCAGCGAACACTAAATCCATTTCTGCGGGCCAGTCCTGGAAGATGCCAAGTTCCCTCAGCTCCCTCTAAATTAGTTCTCTTCCAAAATAAACGCTCCTGCCCTTTGAAACTCAGCCATAGCTACGCATCAGCTTTCATTTGTGCATCGCGCTGCCTCCGAACCCAGCGAAGCTCCGCGCCCTGACACCCGAGGGCTCGCTGCAGCCGACGGCCGAATCGACACTCCGTACTGCAAATTACTGGAGTCACAACCTTGCCAATACTTGGACGCGTGAGCGCAGTGGGATTTCTCACATCACGTGTCCAAGTTTCTTTACAACAGCGGTCTGGAAATCTCAGAAAGTTCAAGGATTAAGGTAATAAGACTGCAGTATTTTCAGCACCAACGATAAGACCAGCAAGGGGTGTAAGGTGAAAAATTGTCCATCCCGTGTGTACGTCGCTACTTTATAGAATTGCCTGTTTACTACAAAAAAATAGATTCTTTATATTTGTTAGGTACAAGCTGCCTATAATCCTCGATATGTTGTGCGACAGCAATTCTGCTTCCTATATTGGTTCTGAGCACGTTTACACATTGCATGAAACATTATACGGGTACTTGGCCAGTGCTATGCTTTTTTAAAAATATGTATAATGGAAACTGAGATATACTTTAATATCAGCAAAATTAACCATTCTTATAGAAACACGTATGTTCTCATATATACACACTTCATATGCAGAAAGCTTTCAAGTAAATGAGGATGACATTGTGTGAGCATCCTTAGAAGCAGACTTCTGCACTCTTTTTGAAGCACCAGTTGCAACTGTACAGGGCTCGTTTGCTCTCCTAATTCTTTGAAAGGAGTTAATTGATTTACAGGGGCCAACGTTTCTCCTCAGAAGCACTTTGAGCCCTGCAGAGCCAGGGAGCCAGTGCTGGAAAGGGGATTTAATGCCCTCCAGCGCTGTAAGCTCAGATTTGCTCCCATTTCCACGGATTTGGCCCTCTGAGTAAGAGAATTTTCACCTCTTAGCTGCAGGAGCACATTTCCAGCCCGTGCAGGGACACAGCTTAACCCACACACTCCGCACACGGGAACATTTTCTAAATCAGTGTATTCACCTCCGTCACTTTCAAAAAGCCTGAAAAATCAGCAACCACGTTCCCGTGAGTCAGCATAGCACCTTTGGGGTTTCCTGAAAGGAAACAAAGAGCGATTTTAAAAGACGAGCCAGTAAGTAATTTCCAAAAGCTTAACAAAAACCAAAACAGGAAATGGTTAAAATATTAGGTTCTCTTTTTAAATTTTAAAATTTATGTCATTTTTGCCATCATTTCTGTGGAGCAACATGCATCAAAAACCACTTATTGCAATCCTCAAAATTTAATAAAACGACACTGTAATCACGGTATAACATGAACATTTCTACTTCTGAACAAGTTTCCACCAGAAATAGCCCAGCTCCAATTTATGAACTTGCTCAGGTGGAGCTGTTTGGTGAGCATGGCCACCAGTCCTGCCCGGCTGTTCCCAGCCTCTCCAGGTAGGATTTATTTTGTACGGATTTTGACTAAAAACGATTGTGAATACAGACAGACCCCATTTAAAAGGCTGTTAAGCTCTTACTTAGCCAGTGCACTGGTTAACCTGAACAATGCAGAAAACAGGTAATACATGCTAGAAGTTAGGCTACAAGAAGACCCGATGAGACTGCAATTAAGGGAAGTCGTTAATATCGGCAGCAGCAGAGCAGGGCTGTTCTGGAGACAGGGACCTGGCAAAGCCCCAACGTACCACTCCAGCACTGGCATGGTGCCTGCAGAGTGTCACCCCCCCACGGCACCCCCACGCCATCGGCGTTTGCTTTTTCACCCTCTTTTCTGAGCCGAGAACCCCTCTTCGCACCGTAATACAATCTTCAGCTTTCATATCTGTTTGTACGCCAAAACACGGTCTTCGTTAAACAGCGAACAGGCAGGTTGAAACCTCCAAGCACACAAACCGGAGCCGAGCACCCCATCCCTGCACGCGGGACCCTGCGTGTCCTCCTGTCACTGCACTGTCCCTTGTCATCACCCTCAAAGGGTTTATTTCCGAAAAGAAGGCGTAGCTCAACTCGAATAAAGATTACAGAGCCAGCCTCGCTCTCTCCAGCCTGTTTTTAAGCAGATTGTTTTAATTCAATCACCCTGCTGCGGTGTAGCTCCTGCCACGCCATGCGGAAGCAGAGCGGAAGAGCTCTCCCTGCAGGTACCCGGCCACAGGGATGCCCGTGGCAGCTTCGCAAGGCTCTTGCAGTTAACGACGGAGGCGACAGCCTCCCCAAACTATAAACCAGCCAGAATGAAATTCTGCCTTCCTCAGATTAGGAAAGGGCAACGGTGTTTGGTGAATCGGCACAGAAAAATACATGTAACCCTCTCCGTTTCAGAGCAGTTCGCAGGCTGCGTCGCCGGCAGCCCTTCGGCACGGGCACGCACCCACGTGGCACAGCCCGGCTCAGCCGCAGTGCCGAGCCCGCTGCCCTGCCAGCTTCGCTGACGTGGCTTCTACCCCAGCCTCTCAAATAATGAAATAAAGGCTCAAACAGAAGTAGTGATTATTGCACGTGTTTATTGTGCTAAAGTAGGACATTTTGAACACAATGTATTTTACTGAAAATCTGTACTTGGTGTTCCAAGTGCCTTTGAGTAATTCAGTCCCAAATACTTGCAGATGAGCAGAGTGCACAGGAGCTACTTTGGTCTCACGTTCGTCCTCCTGAAGCTCAGAGGTGAAGCTGGGGCTGACATCTTTGCCAACCAGAACTGCTCCTGCCCTAACGTCTTGTACAGACGGGCTTGTGGGCACCAGCTCATACAATCAGAGAATCATAGAGTCGTCTAGGTTGGAAGAGACCTTTAAGATCATCACATCCAACCATCAACCCAACGCTGCCAAACCCACCACTAACCCATGTCCCTCAGCACCACGTCTGCCCGTCTGTTAAATACCTCCAGGGGTGGCGACTCCACCACTGCCCTGGGCAGCCTGTGCCAAGGCTTGACAACACTTTGGGTGAAGAAATTGTTCCTAATATCCAATCTAAACCTCCCCTGGCACAACTTGAGGCCGTTTCCTCTTGTCCTATCGCTTGTTACTTGGGAGAAGAGACCGACCCCCCCTCGCTACACCCTCCTCTCAGGGAGCTGTAGAGAGCGAGAAGGTCTCCCCTCAGCCTCCTCTTCTCCAGGCTGAACACCCCCAGTTCCCTCAGCCGCTCCTCATGAGACTTGTGCTCCAGACCCCTCACCAGCTCCGGTGCCCTTCTCTGGACACGCTCCAGCCCCTCAATGTCTGTCTTGTCGTGAGGGGCCCAAAACTGAACAAAGGATTTGAGGTGGGGCCTCACCAGTGCCAAGTAGAGGGAGACCATCACTGCCCTCATCCTGCTGGCCGCACTATTGCTGATAGAGGCCAGGATGCTGTTGGCCTTCTTGGCCACCTGGGCACACTGCTGGCTCATATTCAGCTGGTCAGGTTTCATTTCAAGGCGCTTATTTTCACAGCTGGGTGCACACATGGATCCAGACCTCAAGAAAAATTCCATGAACCAATGTCAGTTGTAAATAGATGCCAACGACCCAGAAATTGCTCCTGTTATTTTAGTTGTGTCTACCCAAACATGCATGCTCTGCCCCTGCAATTCTACAAGCAGCCGTACTCCCGCAGCGTTGCACAAGTTTCTCTGCGCCGGCAGCTGGCAGGTTGCACGCCGGTGGAGGGGACATGCTCAGTGCTGGTTTGGAAATTCAAAATATTGCCCTCTGGTGATCCCAGCCACAGATCTGGCTCCTGCCCCTTGACACAGCTCTCCAGACTTTTTTTGGAGGATTTCTCAGGTGCTTTGAGACCTCAGACTCATTTACTTACTCCACCTCTGACTTTTTTTTTTTTAATGCAAATTCAGTACCGCTGCTCAAATCGCCGTGAGGTGCCTGGAAGCAGTGTGAATGTCCTGGCTCCTTCCCCCATGTCCTGCCCGCAGCAGGTTCAGCATCCCGGACAGGCTGCGGTATTAACGGTGTCAAAGCAGAGCAGCAGCGTCAGAGCCAGGAGAGCCTTCATCAGGAGAGATCCAGAACAAACCATGCTGCCACGGGGGAGCTGGAGCTTTTTGGGCTGGGGGATTCCTGTAAATTTTGACCTTCTTTAGTTCTTCTGTTTCAAGAGTCAACCCAGCAGAACAGGTGCCTCTTGCTACGAGCCCTTTCCCAGAATTACCACTTGGAGAGAAAAAGGTTGGCAGTGATACTGCTTTACCTTTTAAAAAAAAAAGAAAATATCAATGCCAGCTCCGTAACACTGCTCTCAAGTTTGAATTTCCTCGTAAAGACACACTTTGTGAGTGTCCTGTTATGGAAATGGGTGCGCTGCGATCCCGGTCAGTTAGTAGCCCAGGAATGGCAATTTCTCCTTCTCCTGGCGCCAGGGTGGTTTGACAGTTCTCATAAGCCGCAGAAGAACCTTTCCCACATCACTAAATGGGTATTTCAAGTAGCAGCTCCAGCACTAACTTGGTGGTGTGATCCATCGGCATTTTGGGGTGTAAGCGCTTTCCTACCCCCGGCAGCCTCTGGCAGCCAGGGATGTGCGCTGGCAGGCTGTGAGAAACCGCTGGGAAGCAATTTTTGTCCAATTGGTTACAGGTGGATCCTTGAGGACATGACAGTTTGCTTCTCTGGAGTAGTCAGCATGAAAAATTGTATCCTGATGGTTTGGGGACACCTGTGTGCCTCTGGCCCATTTCTGAGTGCTGATGGTTTCTTGGTAAAACAATGAAAGTTGGTCTTGTCATCTGAGCTCAGCAACCTCAGCCCCTCCCTTCTCCCTGGGGAGGCGTTTGGACATCTGATCCTGTCAAAGAAAAGCACACATTAACGTCTACTTCTGGGTTTGTTTCTTTTTTTATAAGCAGCTAAAATTGTTTTCAATTTTACAAGTTCCAGGTTACAGACTATAGCTAAGGTTTGTTTCACACCATACAAAAATATTTAGAGCCCTTCAGAATTGAAAAATCCCGTGAGAACATATCCGTTGAAAGAAAATTCTAAATCTGGTCATTAAAAATATCCTGATGTGGGCTATGCAAAAAGCCAAGCCTTTTACATCAAAACACAATGTGGAAAACAGACCAGTGTTGATGCAACCCCTGGAGAAGCCAGGCGGTGATGTGCAAAGTCCTCCAGCAGCAGAGGACAGGCTGGTGGTTCACAAAGCTCTGCTCTGTGAGAGGTTAGTTTGCAGATGATTTGCAGAACTTGAAATCTCTGGTTTGGATGGGAGAAAGCAAATGAGCTCCCTGGTTTATTTCTGTAACTTCAGGCACGTCCCTAAGAAAAGCACAAAGTCAGAAAGCAGCCTGTGATTGCATTTGCAAATAAAAAACGAAAATCAAAAAACCCTGCTCTATTCAGAATTTCTTATTTAGAAATAAAAATATCAACAAATATGGGACTCAAAAAAATAATTGCTCTGCTCTTTAAAATCCACACAATCAAGTTGTGCCCCTCCGTATCTGTAGGCACAGCTCCTTTGGGTGCCTACAATTCCCATTTGTGCCTGGCCACCTTGCACTGGCACGGCCGGTGCCCACAGCGTACACGGCTGTGAGGTCCATCTCTTGCACTGGGTTCAACCTTTTCCTTTTGGGAATTCCCACTGCCGAGACGGAGCAGAGTCACAGGCTCCTTTCACAGGGCACTGGCTTGGGTACTCTGAAGCGCACAGAGCTCCAAACTAAGAACGATGCATCAAGGTAAGAAAGCCAAAACCTTTTAATACATTTTGAGTTTGTATTTGGTGTTGATAGAGCAGCAGCCTACCTGATCTGCAGTACAAGTCTTCTCCTGGAGGTGGAAGATGGAGGTGTCCCCTCTTGCTGGCCCGCTCTGCAGGCTGAGCAGCACGGGCAGCTGCCTCCTTGGAGCGCAGCGTGGTGTCAACCAGCATCTTCTGCTTGCCTGAATGAGTGGAGGCCAAATCGAGGATGCTTTGGGGTAGGACCAAAGGTTAGGCAATCCTGAGAGCACAGGTGAACCTGGAAGAGCCGCTCCAGCAGTCCCTGGAGCATGGTCCTTCCCTGCAGGTACGTATAAAAGGAGTTTCCCAAGCAATCGTGCCATGTGCTGTCTGCAGGTATAGTTTTTTGGAGACGTTACACAGGTCAAGTTCTCAAGAGCAGGAAATTCATAGAATCGCAGAATGGCTAGAGTTGGAAGAGACCTTAAAGCTCATCTAGTTCCAACCCCCCTGCCATGGGCAGGGACACCTCCCACTAGACCAGGTTGCTCAAAGCCCCGTCCAACCTGGCCTGTGAAAACCAGGGTCTGGAGAGAGGAGAGAGCACTGCGTCTGCTAAGAACAGGCAGGAAAATGCTGCTGCTCCTCTCCAAGAAAAAGGGTCCAGCAGCACACAAGTACCGGCAGCGTGGGCTGCCCAGGCTCGTCCCCCCAGCCTGCCCCAGCACGTGGTGCCCCAGGGCTGACCCGAGGACGTGGGCAACACGCGAGCAAGCTGGGGCACACTGCAGAGGAGACGGAGGTGCTGAGGATGTTGGTGTGCTTGGGATACAGAGAATGGAAAGCTGTGGATCCACATTTCTGGGGTGTTTTTTCAACTTCTGCAGAAGATAAATACCAATCAATCGCGCGCTTCGTAACTACACCGCAAAAGGGGAAGCAGAAACATGGGCAGATTTCCAGACAGCTGCAAAATCGTACTGCCGAAGTGTATGTCAGGGAATTCAAGTGAAAAATAAATATATCATTATTTTTAATTTGCAATCTACAGAAACGTATATACATATATGTTCTTAAATATTAAAAATGCATAGAAATCGCCATATCAATATAACAGCACATTTGCATATATTGAGGTGGTGCTAATAATTCATTTGATCATGTATTCTAACATTTCGAGATTAAAACGCCTCTTTTTTTACCTGTAGTGCCACTAGTGAAACAGACAATTGATAGATCTTCTGGTCGAGGAGGCTAGAAACACACAAGGAGAATAAGAAAATCACATCAATCAAATGCAGAAGGGTCACTGGTAGACTGTTGTCATTGTATAAACTTAAAGATCAAACCAATTGTATTTCAGCTCTGTCATAAAAAGCTTTCATTCCCCTCGGCAAATATAAAAGACCATCATAAAACTCTTTTTGTGGGGTTTCTTCAGTTGAGGCAGACTCTACTCCTCCCGTATGTTTTGCTCCAGCTGCACTAAGGGCATGCTTTGCTGTTTTCAAAGACACCATCTATACCTGTAGGTGTGTGGGAAAGCCTGAGATAATTTACTGATTTCCAGATAAATTCTGGAAACCTGTGGTTATCCACAACAGGGGACAACTTTCCGAAGCTGCTGATTGCTCCCGTTTCCAGTAGTATCTCGGCATTCTCAGCACCACTTGCACACGTGTGCTGGTTTGGGTCACCAAGGAATAAATAAACAGCCTGAGAATCAGAAGCTGCTTTTGGAAGTTTTGCACGAGTATGAGCAGCCAGTGAAAAATATCAATGCCATTTTCCAAAAATATCCCAGAGAAATACTGCCAAGCCGTGTTTCTGAGCTACAGAAACCCCACCGGAAAGCCAAGGGTGCAAACACGTTCCCCCAGTGCCGCCTGGGTAAGGTAGTGGAATTAGCGCGGCTTAACAATGGCATTTAATTACTGTCTCATTAACATGTTGGGGGAGGATGAACTCTCTCAGTTAAGTGTCGCCGGCGGAGGGTATGAAGCAAATACTGCACATCTGCGGTGGGGGGTTATCGACAGCCCCTGGGCTCCTCCGCCGCCTCCCAGGCGGCCAGAGAGGGTCACGGAGCACTGCCCCCGAGACACGCAGGCTTCTTCTGCCCAGAGCAAACCCTTCCCTCTCCCGTCGGTGCCACAGCTACAACACAGTCAGCTGCAATGGTTACTGGGGGAAAGCAGCACGCCAACACTCACCACGGGCACGTGGCGACTCTCGCGGCCACAGTCCTGAAAGAGATTAAAGTAAGAAAAATGATTTCCACTTTAATTCCTGTGGTGTAACCCACTTGCTAACAATCTGCAAACCACTAAGGGAGGGCGTGAGCTAGAGCAGAAAAATTTGTGGCTAACACTTAGGTCATCTTTTCTATCCAAAGTTTCTGGCGGCAACTGCGACGCCAGCCTTGGATTTCAAGTAGGGCGTGCGTTGGTTGAGCTGGATCCAGGCTGTTTCCTAAAAGCGAAAGGCTGTGGGCTTCCATGTAGGAGGACAGTGTCTCGAACGGCAACCCCCCTTCCCAGGCTTAAATAGCAGCTGGTACCTTATTTGAGCAGGAAGGTTTGAAATGTTGGCGCTCCTGTCAACACGGAATAACACTAAGAGGCAACTGCCCTGAGCAGCAATATTAGCAGCCACAAGCGGCTCTTTTCTGCTCTCCAGCCACTGAATCTGCCATGCAGTTCACAAGTCCCTGGATACTTTACTGTCTTTTTAAAGAAACTACAAAACGTCGTAAAAGGAGAGGGAGAGCAAACTTACCTCCACCTCCTGCATGGTCTGGATGCGAACCCCGCAGCACCTCCCTCTCTCCGTCAGCTCCTTCTCGAACGGGTCCATCAGGATGATGGAGCTCAGGCCTGGCGTTTCCCTCCTCTCCACGTGGTCGAGGAGTATTCTGGCTTTTTCTGGTTTGTCACAGATGACTGTGGAAATGTCAGCTGGAAGAAAAGCAGCCAAACGAGTTGTTTACAGTAAATCCTGTCTAATGCAAGACAGGCTGCTGGCTCATAGCTAACATTCTATCAGTTCTGATAGTCGCTTCAGGCTAACGTCAGAAACCCTAGAATATAACATACATTTCTCTTAGGAAATTATTGCAATTTTAGCTAACCTAAGTAAATGCCGAAGCTGTAGCTGACATCTACAGTTATGCTGGGATTCAGTTCAAAATACTAAAATTGCTCACCATGTGGGCTAAAAAATCTAGGAGGCACAATGTGAAGCAGCACAAGGGTAGGTGGCCGTGGAGTAATTCCTGCTGTCAGAGCATCCCCATCCACGGCTGTGCACGACCGGGCGCGTGGGAAATGCAGCGGAGGCAGCCCTGACCCAGCATGGGAACACACCTCTCTTAGTGACTTCAAGACACTCAATGAGTAAAATCGCCTGTCTTTTGGAAAGCTGAAGAAAATAAACCGTTCTGAGCAACAAAACTGGTTCCTGAGAAGATTACATCAATTTCGTTTTTACCTGTGTTGACAATGTAACGAATGGCTCCAGGACCTAAGGTGTCGTAGAGGGGAACCACCACCATGGAGTAGGTGTAGCAAGCCAGCTCAGAAATGATCCACTGCAGGAGGACATCAAAACATGAAGGTGAGAAGGGGGCCGTGGAAGCAGATTTAACACACTTGAGAACAAGCTTCAAGTATAAAGCAAGCTCACAAGTCAGGAACAGTATTAAAACATCATCAAGTCGAACTTAAAATCTCACCTCTGGACGGTTTTGAGCAAAGACCCCAATGAACTGCTTCGTGGATGGCTTGCAGCCCTGCTGAAGAAGCCCTGAACCCAGAGCTTCTGCTCTTTCAGCCACCTGGAATTTGGAGCAGAAATAATACATTACAAAAGAGGAATATAAGCAATAGCAAACTAAGCAAAGACTCAGCTTATACAGGGAGGCTCTCAAATTATTGCATTTGCTACCTAAAAGCCCCATTTTTTATGTTACTGTGAGCCATTAGTAGTTGACTAGCAGTTGACCTCTGGTTGGCAATGCCCCAACGGCTTCGAGCACGTCAGCGCCGCTGTCAAGAGCGGGCTAACAGCGTCGAGCTGATCCCTGAAATCCAACACACCCACATGATGCTGGGATGTGCCTGGCTGGGGAAACCCGGAGCCCTCGCACGGAGCGTTAGCAACCTCCCCGTCTAGAGCATGTGTGTTACCGATGGGCACCTTAACACCCCCTCCTTCTGCCGGGCAGGGTGAGAGCAGTGGGGGAGAGGACCCTGCGGGGGTGTCATTTCCAGCTCACCTCCTTGTAGGACAGCCACTGGTAGGGCTGCTTGGGCTTCCTGAACCCCAGGCAGGGGCCGTTTTCTGGAAGACACAAGCAGAGATGACGGCGTTACGGGGGAGTGCCAGGAGTTAACGCGCTGCCCAGCACCACGCTGCGGGGGAGCCTTCAAAGAGTAAATCCGTTGTTATCGGGGTCGGCTCTCGCTCCTGAGGCAGAGCCCACGGCGAGCCCGATCAAGTTAAACACCCGGGGGCAGCGAAGGGGAGACGGGCTGCTGGGATCCCCCAAAGAGTCACTTCAGTCCTCCTCCCTGAGCTGCAGAGGGGACAGCAGCAGTTTGCCCCAAACAGCCTCATCGAACGACACTCCTCCCACGGCAGCGTGAGCGCTGGTGTCTGGTGAGGGCTTTCATCCCAACCACCGGCTCCTGCTGCCTTTTGATTTAAACACTTCAAAGTGAAAATGGCTATTTTTAGCACAGCCTGCTCTGGAGGAGGGTAAGACAATAAGCAGCGCTACACGACAGGAGGAATATTTGAGAAGTTTAATTAATTTGCTAACTGTGCTTACCTACACAAAATCCATCCCTCCACGCTCCTACTGAGTTAAATTTATTTACCCCTGTCCTGCGGGGTGGAATATTTGCAATTCCACTGGGGCTTTTGGTGGTACCGAAAATAATAATCTGACAATGACATTGGTGTGTTCAACAAGGTGGGATGTCATAAGCAGCGGACACAGAAATAGTTATGATAGAGCAGGAAAGAGTCATCGTGGCTTTTTGGAGTGGGAAATGACGTCTCCCAGGTGTGTGAGCGTCTTTGATGGTACCATCGATCATGGGGTAAGGGCGATGGACTGATACACCACACACAGCTCTCCTAAGAGCTTTTGGCAGAGTCCCTTAACCTGCCCTGCTGTGGAATAAAAGGTAAGCTGGATGAGTTACTGACAAAAAGGCAGCAGCAAGCAGAAATGAGCGTCAGCGTTTGCAGCGGAGGAGGAGCTCTGTTGGGTTCCATAGTTCTATGCCTGGATCAGCCCCGTTTAATGTATTCATAAATGTTCTGGAAATTAATAATGTATGATGAGCTTTGCTGACGCTGCAAAATTCAGGAAGTTAAGCCGTCTGCCAGCGGCGGCAAAAAGACCTCGTGGTACCAAGAGACTGCACAGTAAAATTCAACGGCATTAAGGGCAGAATAATGCACGTTGCAAAATTATAACCCCCACGCTCCAAAACCAGCGCCCGTGCCACCACCGGCAGCACAGGCTGCAGCACCCACCCTGCCCCCCGCTGGGCCTCCTTCCTTGGCCTCTACTTCTTGGACCTCCCACTCTCCGGATCTCCCATTCTCCTAGCCTCCGCCCCTCAGGCCTCCCACTCTATTTGGCCCTCCATCTCTGGGTCTCCCTTCACACTACTTCCACTCTATTGGCTTCCACTCTTTGGGCCCCCCATTCTCCAAGATGTCTGCTTGCTGGTCCTCCCACACCAGTTGGGCCTCCCACTCTGTGGTCCTTTGAATTGCTTTCTCCCTCCTGCACCTTTTCGGCATCCCCACTCTTTGGGCCGCTACACTCAGTTGACCAACCACACTTTTGTGGATTCCCCCACTTTTGGGCCTCTTCACTTCTTCGGCCACCCACACATTTTTATCCTCCCACAATATTTTGGTCTCATACACTCTTTTGACCTCTCATACCTTTTGGGCCTCACACTCTCTGGGCCTCTATAGTCCTTGGCCCTCCTACAAGTTTGGGGACTCTACACTCCTTGGGCCTTTAAACTCTCAGTGGGCCTCCCACACCTTTTTGGTCTCCCATACTTTTTTGGCCTCTACATCTCTTTGACCTCTACACCTCTGTATCAGCCTCTACACCTCGTTGGTCTCTCACACCTTTTCATTCTCACACCCACTTTTGGCCTTCCACACCTCCTTGGCATCTCCACTTTATTAGCCTCCAGCACATTTTTCAGCCTCTACACTTCATTGGCCTCCTACAGCTTTTTAGCCTCCCAAATCTTTACCAGCCACTACAATGCATCAGTCTCCCAACACCTTTTTGGCCTTCCACACCTTTTTCAGCCTCTACACTTCACCAGCCTCCCACAGCCCTTTTCTGCCTCTACAACACGTCAGCCTCCCATACCTTTATCAGCCTCTACACCTCGTCAGCCTCCCTACACCTTTTTCATCCTCTACACCTTGTTGGCCTCCCCCACCCTTTCAGCTTCCCACTTGTTGGGCCTCAACACTCATTTGGCCTCATACAGCTTTTCAACCTCTACACTTATTGGGCCTCAACACGCATTCGGCCTCCTACACCTCTTCAACCTCTACACTTGTTGGGCCTTCCACACCTTTTGGGCCCAAACACTCAGGCCTCCCAGTCTTTGGCCTCAGTATTCCTGGGTCCTCTCAATCTTCTTGGTCATCCCACACCTTTTTGGCCACTAAACTCTTTTGGCCTCCCACATGTAATGGTCGTCTGTAGTTTTTGGGCCTCTCACACTCTCTTAGGGTCTACATTCTCAGGGCCTCTGCACTTTTTTGCCTCCCATACTCTTTTGCCTCCTTCTCTCCTTCAACAATCATATCTCCTTCAGCTTCCCACACTCTTTGCTTATACACTCTTTGTGCCTCCTGCACCCTTGGGGCCTCCTACACTTCTTCAGCTTCTCCACTATTTGTGCCTCCCCCATTCTTTCAACCTCCCACTCTCTTGACTTCTACAATTTTGTGGCTTCCCACTTCCTTTTTGGGCCTCCCATGCTCCTTTGGCCTTTAAGTCCAAATGAGTGTCTACACCATTTTGGCCCCTCCGACTTCTATGGGCTCCCACACTCTTTCAGCCTCTACACTCTCTGAGCTTCCCTAAGCCTTTGAGCCTCCCACACCATTTGGACCTCTACATTGTCTGGTCCTCCACCTCTCCCCACCTCTGCTCCCAGGCCTCCCTGTCACCGTGCTCTCACCGGAGATGCTGAATCCCCTCCTGAAGACCTCGTACATGGTCCTGGCATCGTCATAGTAGTGCGTCAGCAGCTGCGGGCTGTCCCCAATCACCGACCGGCGCGCCCCATCCAGGCCCTGCGTGACACAATGTGACACAATGTGACACAGCCGGGAGATGGAGAAACCCCAAACCATAAAGCAGTACGCTCCCCAAATGCTGGGGAAGCCTCTGCAGCCACCACCATGTTCCCGCCCTACAACCCAAAGGGATGGGAGGGGTGGGATGTCCACCTTGGCGCCCCAGTAACATGGAGAACCACCTGCCCAGAGAGGAGCACTTGACCTGGCTCATTGCCACAGGTGATGGTTGATATCTCCCAAGGAGCTTTGAGGAGGAATTACAAAACTTCAAGTAATGGAGTGGGGATGTGCTGGGGAGGGTGACTGCTCTGGGCTCCTCAGGTCCCCGGGACTGGCACCACGGGCACCTTCTCGAGGACATCCAAGGACAGACTAAAGCAGAGGCCGGACTCCAGACCGTGGTGCGTGGGTTCAGTTGGGGTGTTTTAGGAGCAGCAGGCAGGCAGGTGAGAGTGACCCAACTGGGACTGCGCTGGGAGCCAGAAGAAAGTCTCACTGAAGCCCTAACCACAGCGGAAAACTGGCTTGGAAATGGTAAATTCCTCCCACCCTTTTAAAAGTTGTTGGAATTAAAGACAGTAAGGGGACAGGGGATGCCACAACAGGCTTTTAAAAATTCTCATCATGCTTTCAGATATCAATTTAAGTGGAAACAATTTTCAGAAATATTTCTGCTTTTTAGAATGGAGCGGCTTCATTAAACTTCAAAACTTTTTGCAAGCATGAAAATTAATAACTCCTCAGCCTCTAAGCATGGATTCGGGTCTACTTTTTCTTATTATTACAAAGTTTGCAGTAGCAAACTCAGCAATGGGCACACACACACAAGAAGTGCCGGCTGATTTGATCTTATCAGCTGTTGTGTTCAGTGGTTTCTCCCATGCAATGGCAGCTCCTGCAATTTTTGGTCATGGATGGTTAAGCAAAGCTAAGACCAAAACGTTAC
Source organism: Burhinus bistriatus (assembly GCA_013397275.1). Classification (NCBI taxonomy): domain Eukaryota; kingdom Metazoa; phylum Chordata; class Aves; order Charadriiformes; family Burhinidae; genus Burhinus; species Burhinus bistriatus. The sequence goes on along the minus strand of VYXH01012167.1, from coordinate 4,732 downwards.
AGAAAATCTAAGAGAATAGATTAACGGGCTGTATTCTAGTTTTCCAGTTTACAGGAAAAGGTGAATTAAGGAGTGAAGTGATCCCTGGCATAGCGCATTCCACCACTGATTTCAGGATGAGGTTGGGGAGCCCTCAAATCAAACCAAAGCACCTCCCTGCATCCCCTGCGCTCAATTCCAGGAGTGCAAACCTTGGCCGAAACCCAGCCTCTCCCTCCGGCGGGTCCCTGGCCTCACCTCCACTTCCTCCGACTGCATCCGCAGGTCGCAGGGTGGCTTCACGGCCCGGGGCCGGCTGGCGAACCAGTAAGCGACGACGGCCGCGAAGGCACCGATGCCCACCAGCGCCGTGGCTGGCAGGTTGCGGAAAAATTGGCTGAGGTCATCGAACTCGGGGAGCCGCAGGCTCCGCAGGATTTCCTGAGCCTGCATCTTCTCCACGAGCGAAACGGCAAACTCTGCAAGAGCCAGAAGGACGCGGTCAGGTCACACCGTGGGCCGGGCCACCATGCCGGGCAGCGTGGGAAGGGGAGAAGGGGTTTTCCCTCGCCAGCCAGTGCAAACACACTGCTCTGCTGACCCGCGGGGCTGCCTGCCAACAACCACCTTAACTTGGGAAGAACGGCATCTATGGAAGAGACGCGAGAAAGGAGGAAACATCCCTGCAAGGGTGAGCAGGAGCAGAGAGCTCACTCCTAAAGGACAAGCGAGCACAAGTGTACGTTAGGCGATGTGGCTGCAGTTATCTCTATCAGACAGATGCCCTGACAAGCTCCGGGATCCAGCTACGACCGTACCCTCAGGGCTGCCAGGAGCGTGCTCTGCCTTGCCCGGGCAGGACGGGGGATGCGTGGCAGCCACAGTCCCCGGCAGAGACAGGCGGCACAGTGCTGGCTGCGGCCACAAGCCCTGGGCTCATGTGGAGCGGGGTAAAGGCGGCACGTCTCTGCGTGCAAGACGCTGTGCAGACACGCTCCAAAACACCGCTTTCTGCCTTTGTGCCAGCTTCGCAGTCTCAACTTGAAGCTCCTTACGATTTACATCAGGGTAAATTATAGGTGCCTCAAGCCAAAGAAATTTTCATTGCATCGCATAAACGTTTCCTGGAAGAAACAACAAGCGACTGCAGGGAGGGGATAAGGGAGTGCCGGGGTATCAGGCTGAGAGCACGCCACCGCAGGGTCCCCACCCTGCGCCCCGCTGGACGTGACGCCTCCGGCTGCTCCGTGGGGAGAGCGGTGGCTGCAGGAGGGAAGGGTGCCAGGGCATTCCCGATGGGAAGCCCTGGCACGGGAAGAGAAAGGCTGAAGCCTCGGCTCCTGGCAGGACACTGGGGCTGCTGGGGACCCCCCAAGCTCCCGGCTGCCAGCCCCCGCGCTGCTCCGACAGTGCCGAAACTAAAAGCAAAGAGGAAAACTTAATCGCCTTTCCTGTAAAGAGGGCTGTGCATGGAGGAGACAGGCGAGGGGAGAAGTTTTATGACACAGGGTGGCAACACTCCGCCGTCCGCAGCTCATTCCCTTTATACCTGCCAGCGTCACCCTGCTGTGGGCACGGGGAGGGCGGCTCTCGCTTGTGCCGGACGCAGAGAGTGAGAGCTGATGGCTGGGGAAGCAGAGGGCACGCAGCGGAGCGGGCATCTGTCCAAGCACAGACCCTGCAGGTTGCCTGACTTTTTTCTTCTGCGTACACAGAAAACGGCCACCGGAGAGAGGAGCCGGGCACCCGGCTCGCTGCTCCTTGGGGTGCCAGGTGAAGCTGTCCTCGGGGCACTTGTGTTTGGGTGTTGAGTACACGAGAAGCATTTCAAATAACTCCTATTTACAGCAACGGCCCAGTATCAACTCCCCGCCAGGGAGTCTCCAATAACAGCCAGCCCGGCAAGGGACAAGCCAGGTGGATGCTGCAGACGAGGGGATCCAAACAGGCAAGGTCTCCGGTTAAGCCCCACAGATGTGTTTATGACTTTACCAGCAGACAAAATCTTAAAGAAAAAGCTTGAAAATCTCAAAGAAAAGGAGCCCGGGCAGCCCTTTTCCTCTTGCCCTCTGGCCTCGCTCCAGCTTGCGGAGCTACGGAGTGGTTAATGGAGGGGCTTCGCTCCCATGGGGGGGGGCAGGACTTCCCACACAATGGCACCACTGACGTTAACACAAACCAGCTTTTCTCCTCCTGGGAACAGTGTCTGGGTTATGCTGAAGGTCAGGACTACCCTTTCGCAGCCTTTTCCCGTATTCGTGCGGAGCGAGCCCTGGAGGCCGGCGCAGGCAGGGGGGCACCCCTCGCGCAAAGCGCTGGAGGAGCTTTTTAAGTTCGCGTGAGCAAAAAACCACAGCGAACAATTAACCTTACCCGTCGTCAGGCTACAAGGTGGTGGCGGGCAGCAGGGAGCGGTGGCAGTGACACAGAGCCCATGTTCAGCGCCATCTCCCTCCTGTGGCCTCTAGCCCAGTCACCCCTTGGGCCAGATGCCGCATCCCAGTGCCAGCCCAGCACCCCACAGCCACCTTTGCTCCCCCAAGGGCTCCTGATCGTGCAAACCCTCTGGGACCACTACCAGCCCCTCCAAGAACGGTTGCGATGACCACAGCAAATAAAACAGCATCCAGATGATGTTACTGGGCAATACCCAGCCACGGGGCAACTTCTCCTGAACTTTGAGCTCATCCAATAGAATATAGACTACATGGCTGCAATGACGTTAGGATGGACTGAGACAGAGGGCTGATTTCTCCCCTCGATATTTCTCCACGTCAGGCTATGAAAAGCAGTTTGCCAAACGCACTTTTACTAGCCAACTACAAAAAGTGAGAGAGCTCAGTGAGGGAGCTGGTCGTTTACTGGTGAACGAGCTATTTGTGCAAAAGCATTTCAGCCCGTCCCGCTCAAAACTGTTCGCTCCCACAAACACAGCCTGTCCCACCAAAGGTAGTCACCTCATTTGCCATGGTTGCTGGTTACACTGAAGTCCTGAGAATAACTCCCTCGACATCAGCCTGCGAGCAGTGTTTTGCATCGTCCTGGGCAGCCAAGCTGAAAGCGGAAAGCTGGAAAAGTGCTCGTGGGAAGAGCGAAGCAGCAGCGGCGCTGTCGTGGGGGGATGCTTGGCCACAGCCGCCTGCTGCTGCCCTGCCCGGCTGCGGGTATCGCCTGGGGAGCAGCAGGGCCGGGCCTTTCTGCACGTCTGTCCAGGTACAGGGCATCCATGGACATCTGGAATTCACAGCATCGTCAAAAGGATCACAAGAGTCAGGATTGCGATACGAAGAACAAGTGTTGGAAGCCAGACCCTGTACAATATGGGAATAAAACTATTTCTGGTATAATACAGACAATGAAGAAAGTGTGATTACACCTTTACTGACTTTGCATCCCCTTGACATGTGCCAGGTGTCATTTACGTCAGTACCTGGATTTTGAAAAATTTGATCGAGACATCAAAAGCACGCTTTTAATCTGCCAAAAGATACGACGCTTTAATACAGAATTAAGAATCACTTACAGTTGCTGGGAGGTATTTGGCCTGAGCAAAGTGACGGGCACGGTGCTCCTTGGGTTTGTGTGGAACATATTGCCCTTATCGGGGTGGTGGCAGGGACACCATGGACCATCGAGGGCCACGAGCAGGGTGCTGTTGGCAGCATCTGCCTCTGCAGCGAGGTAAAACATGTAACTGTGGCTGCTGCAGCGCAAGACCTAACGGGAAACTACTTAAATTGCACTCATTCCATCCGCTTCCAGGAGAAACATCAGAATGCTCACCTCAATCAAACGCTCACGGTACATTTATTATTTCTGACCAGTTGTGCCCCATTCTGCTGCCTTCTGCTGAATTCCTACTTGGGCCATTGTTTCCCACCGACCTGAAGTTTTTGTCACGCAGCAGGTCACATCCTTGGAACAGGTGCCCGAATCCTTCATTCATAACCACAATCAGCTGGACTAAATAAATAAGCATGACGGGAAAACAGAAATTCTCTTTTCCCTGCTCAAGGGAAGCTGCTGGCCCATTTCCACAGTGAACTTAAGAGATTCCTGTGGCCACAAAGTCTGCAAGGATTTTTAGATCCTTTATGATTAAATAAAAAAAAATAATAATACATAAGTACTTCTTGTTATGACTCATTTTAAGTACACTGCAGGGCATCTCAGGGGATGCCACAGTGAAGGAAGTGTCAGCAATGGGAAAGAATATCAAAAAATACACTTGAAAGCAGAAATCCACTTAGTTTTCTGCCCAAATGCAACGAGGGTGCTGGGATCCCTGGGAGTTAAGTAGAAGCGCGAGCGTGGTAAGGAGAAAGTTCACAAACTCATCTGCTTGTGTTTTCCTACTTTCCCTTAGCAATCTAAGTTCAGTGAAGACTAAACATACACATTGAGAACAAGATCCTGTTCTCAAGAGTGAACTTACCCAGGCACGGGAAGTTCCCAGCACCTTTGAATCTTCTTATTCAACCTGAGACCTGTAACTTCAGTCACTGACCCCCATTCCTGATTGCATTTGATTTTTGCACTACAAAGCTCCTCCAGCATTTGCAACGGTTAATCTTGACTGTTGCATCCCAAAGGGATTGGTGGTGAGCCCGTACCTGATCTGCTCGGGGCAGCGAACCTGCCTTGGGAAGGTGGCCAGGAAAGGGGCCCAGGTGTGTGCGGGAGGAGCAGCCTGGTCCAGACAGGGGAGAAATGCCCCAGCACCCTCCCACCTGAATAGAATCATAGAATCATT
>VYXH01012166.1:151-15528 GCA_013397275.1 Burhinus bistriatus | reverse complement strand
GGGGCCCAAGAAAGCTGGTTAATACTCAAGGATCACCTCCTCCAAGCTCAGGAGAGTTCCATCCCAACAAATATGAAGTTAGGTAAAAATGGCAGAAGGCTTATGTGGATGAACAAAAAGCTCCTAGCCAAACTCAAACACAAAAAGGAAGCATACAGAAGGTGGAAGCAAGGATGGGCAGCCTGGGAGGAATAGAGACACATTGTCCAAGCATCCAGGAAAGCCAAAGCCCAAATGGAATTGAATCTGGTCAGGGATGTCAAAGACAATGAGAAGGGCTTCTGTACATAGGTGACAGAAGGAAGACTCAGGAAAATGTGGGCCCGTTGCTCAATGAGATGGGGAACCTGGTTACACAAGACATGGAAATGGCTGAGGTACTGAATGCCACCTTTATTTCAGTCTTTACTCCTTCAGGAGTCCCAGGTCTCAGAGTCCAGGGGGAAATTCTGGAGCAAGGAAGACGTGTCCCCTTCGTGGAAGAGGATCAGGTCAGGGAATACTTAAGCAAATTAGACATACATAAGTCCATGGGCCTTGATGGGATGCATCCATGAGTGCTGAGGGAGCTGGCTGATGTCACTGCAAGGCCACTCTCGATAATCTTTGAACAACCATGGTGACTGGGAGATGTGCTTGAGGACTGGAGGAAAGCAAATGTCACTCCTATCTTCAATAAGGGCAAGAAGGAGGACACAGGGAGCTACAGGCCGGTCAGCCTCACCTCAATTGCTGGGAAGGTGATGGAGCAAATAATCCTGGAAGCCATTTCCAGGCGCTTCATGTGTACTTCTTTTTCTTTCATTAGAATGTGAAATGCAAATGGAAAATGTTGTCAACTGGTATGTTTAAACAGAGCTTGTATCACAGAAAAATTCATGACAGGACAACTAAGATATATAAGTGACTGGTTTTGCTACCATGACCTGTAGGAACTATTTTTCTCTTATGGCCTAATATGGGCCAAGTACAATCTCATTTTCTCTCTCTGAGAGTTCCAACCTCACTTTTGTCCTTCTTCAATTTGGTGTATTTGAATTCACTTGCATAAGAATATTAGGATTATTTAAGCTAGTAAAGAATAAAGTACACCAGGTGCAGAGTGAGAACATCCACATGGGGAGGCAGGTTGCTATTCCAGAATAATTCCTTCTGTAGACAAAATCTAAGTGAAAGTTCTGCAATGCAGTACAGCACGAGTGTTGCCTCTTTTGCTCATTCAACCTGACTTATTACAGATTCATTGCTTGTTTGGTGATACTTTCCACGCCCCTTATCTGAGTTTTCTCTCTCTTTTTCTCTTTAATTTATGGTGTTCCTGTTGCACCTGCTTTCTTGTTATCTGAGCAGGAATTTCTAATTTCTTCTTACAGGCATAGGACAGATTGAGGTGAATGATGGCAGTACAAGGGATAAAGCCATGACTGCATTTGGGAGTGGCACATTCAGCAACTCTTCCTCATAGACTGAAGACCCAAACCTTCGCGTTTTATTCTGCAACATAAAAATAATAGATTCTGGTATGAAATTTACTCGCTACTTCAGAGTTAGGTTCTTTTTTTTCCCCATGCATGCTTTCCTCATACTGGAAAGGACTATGCCTTCAGCTTGTCTATAACTTCTGCTCTTTAATAATTGTATTTTCACATACTTGACACATTTCTAATCAATTTGAAAATTGATTAGGTCTCGCTCCTCCACCTCCCTGCACCTGGCTAGGCTCAAAAACACTGAGACCTTGAAACCCACACACCATAGCTGGCTATAAAGTAAATGTTTTCACAAATTCAGACACTAGAGTCTTCTAAAAGTGCAGTTTTCCCAAGCATTAGAAGAGAAATTAGTTGCTCAAAGCAGGACACCCAGTGATTGTACAATTTAGCTTAGACTGAAGACTTCTGCCAAGTTTTTCTGTTCACTCATTAGAGGAAAAACCAAAACCTTATAATTCACTGGGGTAAGCTATTCTATTTCTATAGAAACGATATTTTCTGTAAACTAAATTTTATGCACTGACTTCTCATCTGAGAAAATGGGTTTCCTGTGATGTTTTAAATTATATTCCAGATGTGTATTCCAGTGCATCCTCAGTGTAAATGCAATTATTAAGCAGATCCCAACAGATGTTTGCTAAAAATCCTACAGACAAGGCTATAATCAGGACTGTGATTAGGCATGCTGTGTTTTTTTGGGTTACTCTGTCTAGCATCCTGTGCTGTCTCTCATGAGAGTGCACAGAGCCATAATAGTCATTTTCACTTCCCCCTTCCACATATATGGATAGCTATAGGCGCCCAAAATGAATCCCCATGTTTTACACTGTTTCCATCATTACAGAGCTTCTTGCACTATCCTCCCATATGCAGTCACATAAACATGTCATTTGCCCCTCTCTGTATTTTATCTAATAAAATGGCTATTTTATTTATAGTAATTTTATGCTTACTTAAACTTCTCTCAGTTGCTAATGATAGTTCTTGTAGGAGCCTTGATGCAGAGGAGTTCCTAATGCCAATTTAATTGCCATGGGATCTCTTACAGCTCCTCTAGGCAATAGTAGTATTGGTGACTACCTTCTTCCATTAATGTTCATGCATCTAAATCAGTTGGCAGTGGTAGAAAGGGTAAAAGATTAAACTGCTTCTGCTCGGTCTATCTCACTGTTTTTCTTTGTGGATGTTTTTACACCATCCTGAATTTGTGTTGGGAATAGGCATTTATAACTCCTCCCTACAGGCTCAAGTTTTCACAATGAGTTGCAACGCATGGCATGCTTTGTGTATGCTCTTAGCCTGTGCAGTGTTGAAATTTGTTGACTTAAATAATTTTCTTCATAACTTTTTGTCATGGTTTGGGCCAGACAGGCCAGTGAAATGAATGACAGATGCTCTCCCCCACCTGGAGGGAGAGGAAGAAGAGAGAGAAAGACTTATGAGTTTAAAAGAAACTAAACTATTTTAATGAAATATTAATAATAAAATAAAAAGAAAATAATGAAACATATACAATATATACAAAACCATATCAAGCTCCCAAGATGATGATCACATAACCAGCAGGCACTGGGAAAGTCCCAGACTGGACTCAGCAATGGATGGGAACTGGATTCCGGATCAAGATTTGGGAACACACGGATCGGGATCAAAGGCAGATGAACAGACAGAGTCCTCCTCGGATGTCGGCCATTGAAGAAAGAGGGCTGACCCTTTGATCCCTCAGCTTTTATACTGAGCATGAGGCAGATGGGATGGAATACCCTGTTGGTCAGTTTTGGGTCATCTGTCCTGTCTGCTCCTCCCTGCAGGTGTGACCCCTCTACGCTTTTCCGCTTCCGACCCTCCAATGGGGCAAGTAACAAAGTTGGCTGGCCGTGGTTGTTATAGCAATAAGTATAAGCAAGAGTCTCTCTGCATACCATTCCTTGGCATAAATTATAAACCAGTCTTATCACTCTGGGAGCGGACTACTGTCTTAAAAATATGCCATTAAGTTCAGAGAGTTCAAGTAGTTAGAAGAGGCTTAACTGAAAAGTAAAATTACTGACAGAAAATTGGTTCTGTTTTACCTCAAACCAGGACATTTTTAAAGGCATGGTAACATGGAGATGAGTTAATGTGACAGTAAATACTCTTGCAGCAAAGAAACTTTAGAACCCTCATTCATTTGAAAATGTTTCTAGCAATAATAGCCAGGTCTGATAATAAGGTTTGGGAGGTAGATCTATATAAATCCTGAAAACCATGGTTGATTATTCAGACCTGTTGAAGATTTTTTTGTTTCTCATTTCTAAATACTGGTAATACAAGAAGAGAAGTCCATGGTCAAAGGCACCCCAGTCACCTAGTGAGTCAGAGATTAAATGGTACATAGAATGCCTCTCAGCTGGCTTCAGATGTGTTGGGAGAGCTGGGCTAAGAAGATTAAGAGAAAAAAAACAAGCTTGTGTTGTGGACATCTGGAAAAGAAATCATGCATTAGCAGCAGGTGACAAGGAAGTAGGGCTCATTATAAATATGTTATAAATCAATCTTTTTGATTTGAGAGCTCCAGTTAAAAGGGATCTTGATCCCACTTTAAATCAATCTCTTCAGTCTTAAAGGATTAGTGCTTACCAAAGTCTTTGGCTCTCCCTATTTTGGCTTCTCGACAGATATACTCTATACATCTTGCAGGCCTCCAGACATTGCTACATCAAACAGCACCTAAGACTGATTAGCTGCCTGCTCCTGCTGAAGGGACCTCTGGATCATGTAAGATCTGAAGGTGGCAGTCAGCTATTGGTTTCTTGAGAGGAAGTACACCAAGATGGATTTCAGCCCAAGCTGAAAGAGGAGCTGAGTAACCAGGAGAGAAAGGCACCCTATCCAATTTCTCAGTACTCTCCAAAGTCAAAAAAGAATTATGATTGTTACTAGGAGATTTCATAGAATCATAGAATGGTTAGAGTTGGAAGGGACCTTAAAGATCATCTAATTCCAAGCCCCCTCCAATGGGCAGGGACACCTCCCACTAAACCAGGTTACTCAAAGCCCCATCCAACCTGGCCTTGAACACTTCCAGGGATGGGGCATCCACAACTTCTCTCGGCAATCTGTTCCAGTGTCTCGCCAGCCTCAGAATAAAGAATTTCTTCCTAATATCTAATCTAAATCTACCCTCTTTCAGTTTAAAACCATTATGCTCATCGTATCACTACACTCCCTGATAAAGAGTCCCTCCCCATCTTTTCTGTAGTCTCCCTTTAAGTACTGGAAGACTGCTATAAGGTCTCCCCGGAGCCTTCTCTTCNGTCCCAATACCGACCCCTGAGGAACGCCACTTGCCTCCACTTGGACATCGATCTGTTGACTGCAACTCTTTTAGTGCGACCATCCAGCCAATTCCTTATTTGACAGAGAATTTCTGTGTAAGCATTACTGGATAGTCTGTATTCCTAAACTGCATAATTTCTCCTCTAGAAGAACACTGTTGACTCTGAAGTTAATTCTGGGAAGGGGAAAAATTCAATTCTTTATAAAGATGTGGTGAATTGACCTTGGCTGGCTGCCAGACGCCCACCCAGCTGCTCTCTCACTCCCACTCAACAGGACAGAGGGAGAAAACTAAGGTGAAAAAAGCTCATGGGTGAAGATAAAGACAGGGAGAACACTTACCAATTACCTTCATGGGCAAAACTTGACCTGGGGAATATTATGATTGTATGACCAGGAAGTAGAGGCCTGAAGCCTTGACCTTGAAAAAATTTTATGTTAATGTCAATGGAGTTATTTTTGTGTAAGTATCCAATGATTTGAAGTTGAGATGAAGATGCATAGTGCAGACATTAGCCTGGTAAGGAAAGACATTAATACCATCCCTGACAAGTGACAAAGAGAAATTAGTGAGCTGAAAATAAAGTTCTTTTATATATATATGTATGTGTGTATGCATGCATAGATATTCATAAACAGCACAAATCTAAGGTGCAGAGTTGGCTGCAAGTAGGAAATGGCTGGTTTTCTTGGAGAGAGGTGAATTGAATTTTTATAGTTATATCCTGTGAAACAATTCAGCAGAAATATGAGCTGTCAGGAAGCTAGATGCACGTAAATGTAACCTGAGTTTCTCTGTGAATAGTTTATATTGTTTACATTTATAAAAACTAGTTCCTATTTAGACTAGATAATGCAGAAATGACTGCAGAGTCCTGTCTGCTGTAAGGTTGATGTCACTTTTGGTGTTGCCCTTTCTGGATGTCATGAATCTTTGAAGAGGTGTCTGACAGATAAGAATCTGGCTTTCAAAACTAGATTTTTAACCCCAATCCTTTTTTTTTTTTGTTTCAAGCTTTTTTTTCTTATTGTTGCAATTTAACTCAGTACCTAGCTGTTTCTTCCTTGGGAGTACTGTAGTATAAAATAAAGTTTCAGAGAGCCTGACTGAGTGAATCTTGACAAAGAGTTACTGTGCTATAAAATACAGCTTAACTTTGTTTTTTCACTCCAAGTGGTAAAGCTGATTTACATATTGATTAAGTAGAACATCTGAGTATGTTACTGAACTTTTTTTTAAGAACAGACCTAAATAAAACAAAGGAAAAAACCTATCATTCATTTCTCATTGTGATATACTGTTAAGCTTTGTAAAAGTAATTTTTTAATAGAATTGAAAGAGGAGCTAGTCAAATAATGAAAAATAAAAAAATAATAATATTATTATTCAAAAAATGCTAGCCAGTGAAATCTTTCTAGTAGGAGATTTAAGCAGACGTTCATGGAGACTTGTAGTAGTAACTAAATTGGATGTATTCCTGAGTGAACAATATGCCGAGGTGAGCTTTGCATTCCCACTGCCAAAATGAGCTCTTTTAATATGTAGTATGTCTGTGATTCTGGTAAATGGGAAAATTCCCAATATTTCACACATTTCTTGATAGTCTCCATGGAATCCTAACACTTACCAAATGTTTTCCTTGTTGGCAGGTAGAGTGGATACAACAGCAGGTGGTTAAAAGAAGGATAAAGAGGGATTATAAACCTGGTGGTACCCAATCCACTTATTTCAATGATCCCAAGTGGCCAAGCATGTGGTACATGGTAAGTACATAGAGGGTCATTGGTTCTGTTTCATGCTAGCATTTAGTTCTTTGCTGTGATATTTTGAAAAGGGGCAAAATAGTATGTTCCAAAAAAGCAAACATTCTTTTCTGCGTTATGTAACTAATGAAGGCTTGTAAACTCCTTATAAGTATTATAAAGAATTCCCAGTAGGCCCCACAATAAGAAACATTTATTAATGCATTCATTCATGAATGCTTCCTATTGCAAGATGTCTTGGGAATTACTTATTAGAGGATAAACTTTCAGCAATGAGAAGGGAAGGAACATAGCCACAATATGTGAGAGCAGTGAACCCACTTGTTTTCAATGTGCCCAATTCACTTTCTCAGCCATCAGTGTGACACAAATTTATCATGTCCCAAAACAGGAGAAAAGAGCCACAATGTCTGTTTAGTGTTTTAAGTACACCCTTTTTAGTAATTAATAATTCAGNTCCCAGCTCTCTCAGCCTTTCCTCATAAGGGAGGTGCTCCAATCCCCCAATCATCTTTGTTACCCTACGCAATAAATTGATTATTTGTGCTGCTTCTTGTTTGACATGAGTTCAGTGTTATTTGAGCAAACTTTTTTTTCCCTGATTATAGTCACAGTTAAAGCTTGGACTGAAACTTTTTTATGCAAGAAGTTTTTAAAAATACCCTCATTTTGCCTAGGAAGACGCAAAAGAAAAGTTCACGTATTTAGTTAAAGAAAGTTGGGAGCAACAAGTTAGGCAATTGACTCCAGCTCACATATCTGCATTTTGGCCATTAAAGATTTGTTCTCTTTCCCTACTGTTCTATTGATGTAGTTCTAAGTCCTTATATCTTGTTTTATTACTAGGTCACCTATGTAGCTGAGAGCAGGGCATTCGGAAGGTTTATGACCTGATAGCTTGAATTGCTTCAGATAGATAGGGAGGAAAATATTCCTTTTTGGAAACAGTATGTAAAATAATTTTCTTGTAAGTAGACATTGTCTTTTCAGGCATTCTGCTAATTCCAGAGTGTTAGTTTACTATTTCATGTGAATAAACAAGATTGTCCTAACACAGCTTTGAAATGTTTTAAAGTTTTTCTATTTATTTCATTTTGGCTTGTAGTTTGTTGCTGCATACATTAAAAAACAAAAATGTCATAGGTTTGCAGTAATTTGCAACTAACAATAATCTCAGACATTCAGAAGTCCTTATCTTCAAGTATGTACCATACAAACATCTAATCAGTCAGCAAGTCTAGTAGTTTGGCTATTCAGTTTCCAGAATTCCTGTATTTTACTAAGTAATACCTTACTTTAAAAATTCCTGTTATATTTATTAATGGACTGTATTACTGACCCTTTTCCCATGGAAAAATGATCCCATCTTAATTTTCAGAGCTACTGAAGATCTTTGAGGCAATAACTCTCCTCATACACTAGAAATCTATTTCATTTATGCTTTGTTGCAGTACTGTACTGATGTGGCTAAGAGCGTTTTAGCTTTTATCCACAACGTAATAGTTTTCAGTTCTTTGTGAAAACTTTATTATTTTGGGTCATGGAATCATGGCAGGATTTTTTCCTCATCAACTAAAATGCATATATTTGTGTCCTTTTATATATATGTTTATTCAGTCTGCCGATCCTATAAATATGTGCATAAGGTGACAATAAATGGCCGTAGTTTGTGTTATTGTGGCCTGTCAGTTTGCAATTTTTAAATTTTATTTCAACATTTTAATTGAAACTAGAACATAACAGTGATTTATCCGTAGATAGTCTTCTCTTATTGTGATAATTTAGATTGGATATTAGGAAAAATTTCTTCACCGAAAGGGTTATCAAACATTGGAACAGGCTGCCCAGGGAAGTGGTGGAATTGCCATCCCTAGAGGTATTTAAAAGACGGGTAGACATGGTGCTTAGGGACATGGTTTAGTGGTGGTTTTGTCAGTGTTAGGTTGATGGTTGGACTTGATGATCTTAAAGGACCCTTCCAACCTAGATGATTTGATGATTCTGTGATTCTATAAACTTTCAGCTCTCTGTTAGAATAAAAAGAGAAACACTAGTAAAGCAAAAGCCTACTATGGTTTACAGTAACTTATGTAATTTCTCCTTTGTGCTCTTAGATATGCATTCAAGTTTTTTACTGTCACCATAGCTTTTTGGGGGTATTACATTAGGGTGGTTTTGTTTTTTTTTTTTTTGGTTTTCTTTGTTTGTTTGTTTGGCTGGTTGTTTGGGTTTTTTAAATTGACAATAGATGCTTATAACAGTTACCTGTAATTTTCTTTAGGAAGATAAGTAACCTATTTACAAATTGCCTAGCCACATCACTTCATGGCTACCTTGCCTAATATGGAAAGCACTTTAGGTTAATCTTATTTATCTTTACAAGTTGAATGAAAAAAAGAAATTCCAGGTTAGTTAATGGTTTCAGTCATCACTATGTCAGAAAGAGGTTTTTAGGTTTCTGGCTGCAGACTTGTTATTGAGAAAGTAATATCATGTACAGGTTTGCATTTTGATTAATAAGTAACTTCATTGTGGGTTAAGATTGATACCTTTGGCCATTGATCTGGTATAACCTCTAACAGGGCTGTAAATGTAGTTCAGATTTGTTGACACAAACCTTTTATTCAAAGACTTTGTCAAACAAAATCTCTGATTTCCTTCTGGTTTTCTTCCCTGGCTTTTTCTTCACAAGTATCACCCCTTGTCATTTTAACAGTCCTGGCTAGAAATGATACATTTTTGTTTGTGGGATATCCATGGCAAGAAGTTGTGAGGGGAATTCAGGCCTTCTCTCCCTTTTGGGTAATTAAAAAGGTTAAAAGCATCTCTCAATACCTATTCCATGAGCAAATTAAAAGTTCTTTTTTATCTCTTTATTTTTCTCCATTGACTATAAACACATTCCTAGAAAGAGCAGAGAGATTAGGAATTTGCAACACTTGCAGCCAGAATCTGCAAGATATTTAGCACTTTACAGTTCTGTGGAAATCGAAGCAAATAGAGCTTCCAGAGACGCTCATCACCTAAACAAGTATGCTTTTGCTTTTTCATTACTGGAGTATTATCTATTGAGAAATTATTGCTTCTCATGCTTTCTAATACTTAGGAAAAGGCAATCTTAAAAAAAAAAAAGCTTTATCATAACCTCTGATTTCTGAGGCATCTGTGCTTAAGACTGATATAGAATCTTTTTATAAATTAAGTAACACATGAAACTTCACATGAGAGTCACTATTCGAATATTATTGAAAACTGACCTATAGAATTGGGCTTGCTCAGAATGAACTGATATAAAAAAAATAAAGTCAAAGGAAAAGCAAGTCCTTAGTTAATATCCCTTTTGAAACTTTGGGTCAGGAGAGAGCTAACAGTCCAGTATGTTGTCCCCAGAGCTCAACTATCTATCATCATGTTATATCTATTCTTCTCTTTCATTAGTGTTGGCAAAATATTCTGTTTCTCAATAACAGGATGAACAGTTTGCATAACTGAAAGACATCAAAGTCAAGTCTAAAATTGCATAATTTTGTTAAATAGAATGTAGCTGCAAGAAATTGATTTAACCATTGCTTATTTTTTAACAAACCATTGCCAGACTACAAAGACACTGACCATTTGCAGTCAGTTCAGACAGGAACAAGTCTTTTTCAACACTCATCAAGGATAATGCTCTCCACTACTGTTATCATCCCTTATACTGCTAATAATAATCGCTAGTACTGAAGTTTCCATAGTCCTTGGTCCTATCAGCTTCTTCTCACTCTGCTTTGCCTAGTTGCTGCTGGGCAGGAATTGAAAAAATATATATATATTTATAATATTTTTGTGAGGATGAGAATTTACCAGAGAAGTAAGATGTTTTGAGATGTGAGGCTGTCTGGGGGGAGAGGACCTGTTCTGTTAGAGCATCTAAGAGTAAATATGATAGTTAAGTGTATTAGCTAAGTGTTTGCTTATTGCTGGATGCCACTATATCAGAGAAAGAGGAAATGTGTATCCAGAGGTTACTCTATAGCTAGAGAAGGTATAGCACTGTCAGAGAGAAAGAGGGTAAAGCTAGAACTTCCATTGCAGTAAACCACTGGGGCAAGATGATATTCCTCTGAGAAACTACAGCATAAAATAACTGAGCTACCCACAAAAATAAATAATATGTCTTTAAAAATGGTACTATACTCAGAGAAGAATGCATACTTGTGGTAAGCTTAAAAATGTATATACCGTTGAACCTTACCTAAGAACCTAGGGAAATATCTGACATTATCATTAAGGTTATAAACCACAGCAAGAAATAGAACGTGGAAAGTTGCCTGTCAACTTCTCAAAAAGAAAATGAGCAAGAATGTCAAATTCACAAGCTGCTTGGAATGGAGGAAGGAGGACATCACCTATTACATAATTGTCATTGTCATTGATAAATGCATGCCAAACTAATATTAAACATAATTCAAAACTTTATAGAAGTAATTTTTCATTTTATTTTACATATATCTTAAGTCTACAGGGGTGTCAGCTCATCTTTCTTAAATCCTTTTGAAATGTCTATTTTTGCTGTTGATTTCTCTAAATTCAGTCCTGCCTTTTTTGAAGATTGTTTTATTTTTTCTGAATCTCTTTCTCAACTTTTATTATTTTCTCTTCCCCATTTATTCCTTATTATTCTTTTTTTTTTACACATAAACCATGCTGTGGGAGAGTAGGTGGAAGACAAAATGCATTTGGAAGAGTGCTAAATGCAGGCAATTTCAGTCTTTTGTTTGGAACCAAAAAGAAGGGCTTTTGTAATGCTGTATTGTACCTCTCTATAGTCTGTTAGTTTTCTCTGAAAGAGGTAACAATATAATGGATAAAGGTCTATCAGAAATTATAACCTATGCAGTCTTTTTAAAAGAAAAGCATATTAGGCAAATATAATGAACTTAGGCTGCTGAAAAAGTCAAATTTTCTTACAAAATCTCTGAAAAGATACTCTAATAGAAATCTGTAAATCCAAGCAAAGATACAATTCCTGGCTGTGCTGTTTCTCCAACTGTTTATATTTTTACTTACTCTGTGGGCTTTAGGAAAAGCATTCCTGATTTTCAAAACTGGACTGAAAGGACAAGCAGATGCATGAAGTTTTGATGTGAATGAATAGCTGGTAAATAAATAGAAATAGCGTATGGTCACATGGCTAGCTATCTAACACCAAAAGAGGTTTATAAAAGGAGTATCAGTACTGGAACTGGGTGTTGTTCAGCAAAATGAGTTGTCAAATAGATGGAGTGAGTCAGCAAAGTGTTTTAGGGAATTCAAGGTGAAAGAGGATTATAGCAATGCCAGTAGGGCACAATAAAACTAGGTAATTGAGCCACAGTGGAAGCTAATGTTTAGTAATTACTTAGTGAATAAGTTGAATGAGAGAGGTATAATATTGTTGCACAATTATAGATGTAGAGAGATTATTCAGAATTTTAGAAAGCTGTTAGAGATAAAGACTTGCTCTGAAGTTTCACTCATCAGCCAATATTTATCAGTCAGCCTGTTATACCATAAGATTTCTGGTACAGACAGATGAAATGTAATTTATACTGCAATTTAAAGTAGTCCATACACTGATGAGCTCTGAATTAGTTGCATCTAGGGCTGGCTGCCTTCAGTGCTGATGCTGAAACCAAAACCCAGGAAAGGTCGCATAGTTTTCACTTTCAGTGAGGACTGTGAAATCAAGTATTGTGTTGAACTTCAATGAAGGATCTGATAAACTCAGTTTACTTTGTTTCTCTAGGAAACTCCTCCAGTATGATACATCAGTGAAGGATGGATAGTGTTTTCCAGATATATTTGTGAGCTCCCAGGTGAGCTATACTAGCATTCACAGGGAGGGACAGACACTCCTGCTCTGACACTATACAGTGGACTCTGGAAGGCAGCTAGAATAAGGCTAATAATGTGAGTAATGTGAGTATCCTAAGATCCTATAGCCATTAAATAAGGTAGAGGTGAAAAGTTAGGCCAGTTGCCTCCCTAATGCTGCTGCTGAGATCTGTGAGGAGTTGGCTTATCTTGTGCCTCTCTTCCAACTCCAAGCATGATGGGTAGAACTGAGTAAAGGATTTTACAGCTCTGGCCTGGTCCTTAATGAGGTCAGGTAAGGCAAGTGGGATTATGAAGCAACAAAGAGAAAGACAAAGAAACTCGTGACAAGCATCTGATGGAACAAGTTAGAGAGAGATGATGTCTTGTTCTCTGTAGACAAGGTAGAACTGATATCATAAGATCAGGTGATACACAATTTGACCTAAAATCATTTCCTGTTGAAAAAAAGCAGTATATTTTTAGTAATCAAAAACCTGAAGATGTGAATTTATCCTTATCTACTGAAAAGTGATTATTAATGCAACTAGTTTAGTGAGATTAATAAATAGTTTAATGATGGAAGATCATTAAAGATCTGATCTGGAAGACCAGATAGGCTACTTGATCTGTTTCTCTGGGACATTCAGTTCTGACTTCCAGATAAGCAACCCTGGAAGTTCCCAGGAAACACAAAATGGAATTCAGCACTGTTCAAGGATTGTGACAGCATTTTCACTGAACCAATAAGTAGCAATACTGAAATAATTTCCACACTTGCTGTCAGGAGAGATTTCCCGCATGTCAAAGATTCAGTAATAAATCATATAGCAACAGCATATGATCCACTGCCCATTTACTACAGTGGTTTTATCTTCAGAAGGAGAGATTCCACTTTTATTTTATCTTTTAAGGATTTATTTAAAATGGGATTTGTTTTGAGCAACAATTAAGTCACACTAGGAAACTGCAGGTCTCTTTCTGTATAATGTTGTCTTGTGAAATATCATTTCTGTATCATGTTGTGTTTTTCTGAACTGCCTTCCTTTTTCTGACTAGTTTCTGCAATTAGTAAGGAAATGATAGTGCCACAAAATCTATGCTGAATTTCTAATGACATACAATAAATATCTGCCTTTGAGTCCAAAATAAAGTACTAACAATAAATGATATGGAATATAAATGGATAGATAATTGCTGACATTGAAACCAGTAAAATGTGTTATACCTGGGCACAATTTGATGTATTTTAGTTTTTATCTCTCATAGCATTTCAACAGGAAAAACATTCATTTAAATATATAGGCACATACTTATCCAGAAGTATACTTTTTTTCTTCTTGAAGGAGAAGGAATTTGCCCATTGTTATTTCCAAGAGCAGCTTTTCAAGAACAACTGCTTATTTAGCTGGCCACTATTCAGATTTTTCTTGATCAAAGTCAAGACAGAAGCCACAGAACTTTGTTTTATTGTGCAATACTGTGAATGCTCTAAATGACTAAAAAAAGGAAGAGGTAATTTCATTAATTGTAAAGAACACTGCTTTGCTTCAAACACTCACTTTATGTATTTTGGGTATTGTTTGCTTACTAAAATTGTGGACACTTCAGGAAAGGTATTGCTAAATATGATGTATATTTAACTGATATTGTATAGCTTTTTACACATAAATAACACTGTACAAACATCAGGAACCCCAAAATGACCAGAAGAATCGATTCTGAAGCTTGCTTGTCTTGTGGTCTAATTGCAACCTGGTGTGATGTGTTCAGTTTACTCTCTTAGGAAGTCAACTTGTAGACTATGAGAGTTATATAAATTTCTGATACAAACAGTAACTATATTATTGCTCAGTCAGGGAGCAGAAAATTAGTTTTGAGCCATTATGTTCCCAAGAGAGCCCAATCTATGTAGTGTCCTGTACAAAAGGCAGATTGGAGAACTGCAATTTAGCTCTAGGGTGTTAGGTTAATAGCATTTTAAAATATCATTATGCCTATATTTTCCTCAATACAGATGCCATGTGACTTAGGATATCATGAGAATGGGGACATCAGAACTCCAGCTTTCCTGATTCCTACATCTGTGCTCTAACCTGTCCTTCCACGTATCACATGAGCAAATGTTTACGTGCTCTGAATATACTGGTGGACAAGCATGCAGAGGACCTTAATTCTTGCTGTTCCTAAGACTCCCTTTTCAACCACGTAAAAAAAACCTGAGCAAATTTACAGTGAGGATAGAGCCTTTCAATCAAGCTTGTTCTGCAGCACTTTGCTGGATGCAGGACATAATTGGTTTCGTTTGCTGATACTTCTAATATCATGACACCTCTGCTGGGAATTACAACTGCTGTTCAAGCTCTGTGAAGAGGATTTTCTTCTGCCCAAACAAGAAACAAATAGCAGAGAAGACTATAAGTATATCAAACTCTACCAGTGCCATTTTGGAGAGAAGACCAGCAAGTGTTTGTGCATGTGTGAGAAAGGCCCCCAGTGACTTTTAAATACAGATTCAGTGAAAGTTAACCTAAATGAATAAAGTGATCATTGTGAACTCGGACAAGAGTCTGTTAGCACACGATCCCAAATCTCCTCAAAAATACATAGGGGTTTTTGGAAAATATGCCAATTCTAAGGTGAAGAGCAAGACAGGCAACATCTGTGCTTGCTCTTTTCCTATGGAGGTTATAAATTCTACCAAAATTTAAACACTGACTGTTTCAAAATTAGCTCATTTGCAGCATACTCATTTGCAGCGACTCATCTGAGTCGCTGAGAGGAGCTGCTCCGGAGCCGGGCCGACCCGCAGCGGAGCGGCAGAGCTCGGCGCACAGGCGGTTTTCCTGAGGGAAGGACACGTCAGGGCAGCGGAGAGACCCGCCAGGAGCCGGCAGCTCTCGCGGGAGGCGCTGACGAGGCGCGGGCGTTGCCAGAGCAACGGAGACCAGCCCCTGCCTATAAAAA
>VYXH01012165.1:0-76432 GCA_013397275.1 Burhinus bistriatus | reverse complement strand
TTCCAAAGCCCCATACCTATTACTGAAAGCCATATCCAACTTGACCTTAAAGAGGGTAGATTCAGACTAGATATAAGGAACAAATTTTTTACAATGAGGGTGGTGAAACACTGGCACAGGCTGCCCAGAGAGGTGGTAGATGCCTCATCCTTGGAAACATTCAAGGTCAGGTTGAACGGGGCTCTGAGCAACCGGATCCAGTTGAAGATGTCCCTGCTTATTACAGGGGAGTTGGACTAGGTGACCTTTAAAGGTCTGTTCCAACCCAAACTATTCTATGATTCTATGGGGCCTCCACAACTTCTCTGGACAACCTGTTCCAGTGTCTCACCACCCTCATCATAAAAAAATTCTTCCTCATGTCCAATCTAAAAGTACTCTCTTTCAGTTTAAAACTGTTGCCTGTTATCCTGCCTGTTACTACAGGCACTGGTAAAAAGTCTTTCTGCATGTTTCTTATAAACCTCCTTTATATATTGAAAGGCCTCAATAAGGTCTCCCAGGAGCCTTGTCTTCTCAATTAAAAAAAAAAATAAATATTTTTCATGTCTGAATGTAGTTTTCACCATTTGACTAGGAAAACTGACAACAAAGGACAAGACAGTCCTTTCTGAGGACTGTGATTTTCATGAACAGTTCTGGACAATCATAAAGGAGACAGTCTTGTCTGCGATATGGTGAAACCCCTTGGTGGGCTGACCATTGCTGGCTGCCAGGCGCCCATCAAGTGGGTATTTCACTCCCCTTCCATCGACAGGACAATTCATCAGATACAATAAGGACAATAAGGAGACAGGGAGAAGGGAGATCACTTACCAATCACGTTTAGGACCATTTAGAGCTTCAGATTGTTTTTAATCTAAATATGGCTTAGCTGACACACTTTCATTTCAGTAAAAAGAAGAGAAAATGAAGAGAAAGGTTTTTGACTTGCAGTGAATACAAGTTTTCTATTAGATGTTTAAAAATACTAAGCTTTTAGTTTAATTTTTATTATTTAATAATATATTAAAACCATGGAACACTAAAGAAAACACACTGGAAGTAAAAGTGGCATCAAAATCAGTTTACAGCTGTGGCATAGGATAAGGATGTCTACTATTTTGGGGTATACAGTTAGGTTTTTAGCAAAAGCAGGATCAACTAAGAGACCAAATGCTGTCACAAGACTAATTTAGAATTTGAATTTCCAATGGGGTTTAAATGTTATTACTTTGGAAAAAACAATAAATTCGTTGGTTGTGGCTGCTCCCTCCAAAAAACTGTTTGACTTTTGTTCAGCTGCAGATATCCTTTAGACTCCTGTCCTCACAGTTATTTAAGAATCTACTCTTTATTTCAGTTGTTACTCTTTTATGCAGTAGCTCAGAACTGTATAGGTTGTAACTATGCAACGTTTGTACTAGACTGGGAAGTGCAGTGACATTGGATTAATAAATTATAAATAGTTTAAAGATCTTCAGAGAGCTATCACAATGATGACTCGGGTATGTTTCTTAAGTCTTCAATTCTGAGATCAGAGTAAATTGACAGCAGTAGGCACAGAGATATAGTAAGTGATATTCTTCCTGTAGTAAATGATAACTTTTGCACCCACTATTTTTGATTTGCATCTGCTATAGCTATGATCTAATCTCTCTTATGAGTATACATATCAATGATCCATAGGCATTTTCCTCCTGAGTCATTTTCCTTAAATGCCTGTGCTGGTGGTATCACAGGCCATCTCCATGGAAACAATTATAAGACTACAAAGAGTGAGTGGTGACATCACTAAGTGAATCAACCAAGAGGAGGAATGTTTGTAAATAGGAAACAAACTTCTATAAGGTAATTTAGTAAATTACAGTGAGAAACGCATAATATTGTCTATGTAGTAGATCTATGTAGTAGTGTTCAAGGGCTTTTTTTCTGTCAAGAAAGTTAAATTTTTTTAAAGTTTGCTGGAATATGATGACAGCTTTTTAAATTAAATCACTGTCAATCTCTTTCAGCTGACAGTGTGAGCATATTTAAATAGCTTTATAGCTACAGTACCATATGTTGCAGTTAGTATGAAAATGCAAATTTCTCAATAGAAAAAATTTTCTGTCGTAAGGTGAACAGAAATAGTGACTTCATTCCTGATATTGCTGTCTTTATTGATGTAACTTCTGATATAATTAGACTATATGAACCCTATAAATACTTTTCCCTCTCAAGTTGCACTTCCTGATGGAAATTTGCTGTAAGGAATAAATGTTTCAGTTCCTTTCACTTGTACCTTTGCCATACAGCTTTCATTTTTTGTTCTCTGTTGTCCTGATTTCAGCTGGGATAGAGTTTCTTTCCAGTAGCTGCTGTGTTTTGGATTTAATATGAGAAGAATATCGATAACACATACTGGTTTAGTTGTTGCTAAGTAATGTTTACATTAGTCAAGGACTTTTTCAGCTTTCCATAGAAACTGAGAGGGAGCATAAACAGGACAAGCTGGCCAAAGGAATATTCCGTACCATAGATATCACGCTCAATATGTAAATGGGGGTTGGCTGGGGGACAGGAATCCGCAATCTCTGCTTGGGGCAGGCTGGGCAACTGACCGTGGGGTGGTGGGAGTATCTTGTGTTGTACCACTTTATTTTGTATATTCTTTTACCATTATTATTATTATTATTATTATTATTGTTGTTGTTGTTGTTGTTGTTGTTGTTGTTGTTGTTAATGTTATTTTCCTCTTCCATTACTTTTCTATTAAACTGTCTTTATCTCAACCCACGAGTTTTTTTCCATTTCCCCTTCTTTTCTCTCTTTTCTCTTTTCTCTTTTCTCTTTTCTCTTTTCTCTTTTCTCTTCTCCCTACCCTACTGGGGAGTCGGGGGGAGTGAGCGCAAAGCTGCGTGGTCCTAGTTGCTGGCTGGTGTTAAACCACGACAACTGGTTTCTTCATCCCCAAACTTAGAAAAAGAATTACATCACTACAAATAAATTATTTTTCTCATATTCTTTTGAACATCAGCAGACTCTTCTATGGACATTGAATATATACTCTCACTCTTCATCTAATTAGCTAGAGATTTCTTTAGAAATTATCATTTTACCCTGTGCGCTTTTTAGAATTGAACATGTAACACAATGCACAACACCTCAAAATCATGTCAGACATTTATTGCCGCCTTGCAAGCAGTCTTTTATCTGTTTGTACTTGATATATGAAATATCTACCAGTTCCATTTGAAAGAGTAGCTTCTACTTTCAGTGCCAAAGAATGTAAAATGTTCTTGTATTTAATTATTTACCCAAAGCATAGTCTAATCAAGGTTTGGCAATAGAACTGATTAAACCTATTTGAAATTCTACTCCAAAATTGTTCATCTGGACGTCCAGAGTTATTCACGTATGCTTTTTAATCAGTATCAGTTGCCAGAGCACCCAAAACAACCCAGAAGAGAATTATTTGATTGCCTTTTGCTTATGGCTGCGTCCTCCAGCTTATTCCATGAAGCTGGCAAAAGATATGTTACCGTGTAACTGATGGAAATACTCACAATTCCTTAATCCCTTATATTTGCCATTTATAGCTCTGAAAACAGTATTTAGATCTGATACAAGAATAAACAAAGACTTTTATCTTGGCAATTGTTTTGCAGATGGTCATTGTGGCATTGTCTTCTGCACCTGACAACTGAATGAGAAGAATTCTGAAGAACTGTGAAGTCAATAAATTGTACCAGAGTGTCAGTAAGTATATCTATTGCAAAGTGCATGAAAGCAGTAGGATGTAGCCTGAAAATGAATATGTTCTGAAAAAACATCTCAAGTGAAATATTCTTGTAGATATAACCCATGAGTATTAATTTAAGCTGCACAGAAGGTATTTTTCCAGCAGGTGGGCAATGCCCTTCAGGGATTATTGGAATACTGGGAATATTACTGTGGGATATCATTATAGGAGTTTTGATGGTGAGGAGAGTGCATCCAAAGAAGAGCAATGAAGCTGGTGAAAGATCTAGAGCACAAGTCTTATGAGGAGTGGCTGAGGGAATGAGGATTCTTTAGTCTCAAGAAAAGAAGACTTAAGGAAGACCTTATCGCTATCCACAACTACCTGAAAGAAGATTGTAGAGAGGTGGGGGTTGGTTTTTTCTCCCAAGTAACAAGTGATAGGACAAGAGGAAATGGCCTCAAGTTGCGCCAGGGGAGGTTTAAGAGGGATATTAGGAAAAACTTCTTCACCGAAAGGGTTATCAAGCATTGAAACAGGCCGCCCAGGGAAGCGGTTGAGTCACCATCCATGAAGGTATTAAAAAGACGTGTAGATATGGTGCTGAGGGACATGATTTAGTGGTCGAGTTGGCAGTATTGGGTTTATGGTTCAACTTGATCTTAACGGTCTTTTCCAACCTAAATGATTCTGTAATTCTATTCTATGAAATGTATGAGAAGTTGCAGCTGACTTCAAACACATGTTGAACATTCCACTGGGAGCTGTGCAGAAGACACCGAATTCAAGGAGTTAGTGATCTTGAACAGGCTGTGTCTGCTCTATTAGGCTTTGTACTCAGAACTTGAAAAACCCGTATGTTAGTAATACAACCTGTAATTTATAAGATCTTCAGGAGAGGTAAACTGTATGTGGATCAAAGGGTGGGATGTGATGACCCTGACTGGGAGATCACTGCACACCAAGGGGTCAGTGATCCACATAACAATCCAGGCCTGTGCTGTGTGGGGCTGTGCTGTGCATCCAGCCTGGGTTTCAGGTTGTAATGTGTGGCACAACCCCCATGGCCGCAGGACAAGATCAGCCAGCTATGGCACGAGTACACACACCACCACCCCCCTCCCTGCAGGTCTAATGGGGTATTAGTGGCTCATTTGGCAGGAAGTGCGTGAGCTGCTGGTCACCTATGCAAACAACCTCCAGCCACATACCCCAGATACCTGAGCCCTACAGACCACCTCAGCCAATGAGCCCACCTTGGAGACACCTTGACCAATGAAAGCTCCATGACCACAAACAATAGATGACCACAGTTCAGATCCAACCAGGTTATAAAATGGGGTCCTTGCTGGAGGCCCCCTTTTGAGTGGTTCTCCTTGGAGCAGTGGGTTTGCCACCAGAAGCCCTCCCTTTGGGTTGACATGTAGCTCAGAGTAACTTCCCCGGGGACTGGGTGTCCTCACCTTTTAAGTGAGTGTGTTGTGCATTTTGTATCATCATTCTAAGCTTAGAGTCAATATGCACAGTGTAGTAATAGCTCCAACTAACATCCTGAACCTGTAAAAATTGTGTCTGCCTAAGTGTTTGTAGTATAAGTTCCTTGTCAATTTTTACCATTTTACCCTTTTTTTGTAACATCTTTTTTTGGTCTTACAATTCCACGACACCAGCTTATTGTAACAGGGCAGCCTGCAGACTGCACACAGTTCATACCAGAGATTATGCCTCCTGCATGGCCTTGCCTTTATCTAAAAGTGTGGGGAAAACCTCTCGTATGAGCATCCTTTATGAAGAGAGTTGTTTTCTTGTAAGAAAGTTATGCAAGCTCAAATAACCAAAAAAGGAAGTGCTTCCTTCCATGGACCATATATGTGTAGTCTGCCATGGGAAAATCCATCTGGGCCTTGCCCTATTCTGCACAAATGTGGGCTTCCCACCATCTGAAGGGACATAAGACTGAATTGTTCTCCATGTAACTCTTCTTATTCTATCTTATTAAAACAACTGTCATACTAAATTGCTGTTGAGACTTTGTTACTGATATCCAGAAATAACCCTGCATCATCTCCCTCTCTCATGTCAATCCTTCTTCCCTCCGGTGCAAAACAAACATACACGTACATGCAAGAGTTTCCAATAAAAGTATTTTGTGCATAATAGAACTGGCAAAGGCTTTGTTTATTCCCTTGTGCTCTGTATGATAAAGCTGAGGCATGTACGGTGAGGCTGTGCAATGCGAGTGCACAGCAGATCAGGAAAGTTATTGGACAGCATATTTCCTGAACATCTTCATACTAACTCTATAAAGTGAAGCCAGTTTCATGGGCTTTAGGACAAAGGAAAATTTTCCGTCCTGGTCCACTAAAGTCAACTTTGTCTCAGACCACAAGGTTCATCCAAACCCAGAGAGATATAGCCAGGCTGCTGTGGCTCCCGATTCCAGCCAACAGTGACATGTATTCCTGGAAGGTGCCCATTCACCCACCCACACGTGGTGCAGATGTGGCCAGCCATAGAAAGCAACATAAACAGAGAGCAGTGCCTTTACTGGCATCATGTAAACACGGCCAACACAGACAGCACAGACCCATTCTTCCTCTCTGGCGGATCAGGGTTTAGTTTCACTCAGAGAAGAATACACCTGCCCTAAAACTTTTGCTTCACAGATACAGCCACATCCGCAGACAACTGGAATATTACCTCATACTCCAAGTCTTTTCATATCCCTCCACAGTTCCCCATCCCTTTACCCAGCCACTGGCTCAGACCTGGAGTCTTTCTGAGTGCCTCCTCTGACTTGCTGGGTAGTCTGGCTCAAAGTTTGATTGCAAAAAAAGACATGCACACATGCAAAAGCACATGCAGAACAGAAAGAGGTCACAGCAGTTCACACAGAAAATTGTTACGAATGGATTTTAATAAGAAAACAAGACAGCCTGAACTGGTCAGGTGTAAGGCTCAACCAGGCAAGTGAACGATCTGCACCTTGCTCTCCCTCAGCTGGCCCCGTTTATCCTCCTTTCTCTGCACTTCCCATTCTTGTTCTTCCTCCATCCATGTTGATCCTTCCCTTCCTTCGTCCTTGTCTCCTCCCAGGTAAAAAGTCCATCCCTTATTAAACAGTCACAGTTTTTCTGCACCCATACCCCAAATTGCTACTTTCGATATAGTTACCTAGGGCATTCCAGCTGCATATAATATGAGTGACACAGTAACCTAGCCAATCAAGCCAACTTTGCAGGTTATGGTTACGAAGGTCACACTGGTGTTGAAGGATTTCACTCCCTAAGAGTGAAATTCTCTCAATTAACTATGGGGTTTGGCTGTCTCTCACCTCACTCCACCTTAACCATCTGTGAAATCCAACTGTTTCTCACAGTGAGACACATAGCAGCTTATTCCTCCTATGTCCAGCAGTTTCTCATGATCGGTTCCCTTAGCTGAACCTCAGGCCAGGGCTTAGTCATCTGCCTATGCACCTTAACAAATTGGATGCGGACTCTGCAGTGCTCTGCTTAATTTTAACTGTCTGAGAAACAGTTTTAGAAATTAATGAACTTGCATCTCTCGATAAATAAATTGTCTTTTTACCTTTTCACATTCACAGAGTCAAATCTGAATTTTTCTGACATGCGGTGCTCTATTCCATCAAATATATTTTCATGGAAGAACTACAGTATTAACACACTGTTAAGCAAAAATGCATAAAGTATTATTATAGATGCATATATAAATAATTTTCCACTGACATATAGAATTAATTTTCTACTGCCTTATAAATCATCTTTGATTAATGTATCTTCATCTTTGAATCTTTATCTTTAATCACCACAAATGAGTGTATTTTTACATATATACACCAAGAATGGGGCAACATTCATTGGAATCAAATGATGTATGCCTGCATAACCCCCTGGAAGTTGTTTTTTATGTGAAATTATAGTAGACAGTTTCTGTTTGCGGTCAAGTACAATAAGGCCTAAGATATTAAAAGTTCTGGGAGCGGTTGAGGCAGAACTTTTAGACTAAGAATGAGCTTAGGAGTTTGAGATTTATCATTTTGTAGACATTTTTCTGGAAGTAAACATCAATTCCTTGCTTGTACAAGTGAACAAATGGTTCACAGCAATTAAATCTTTGGTTTACTTTTCTAACAAAATGGGTGATACAAATAAAAAATGCAGACTGACAAACAAAACCAATAAATCAGACACTGCTAGTGTATTAAGCTCTGCAGCCTAGATAATTTCATCAATAATTTTTTTCTATATTTTACTATTGAAGTTGACCTCAAGGTTTACGCGTCTCTAAGAGTTTCTCCAGAGGATAAAAACATATTTGGAGTGCTACCAATGATGCTGAAATAAAGTACTATTATCTCACATGGACATTTGATGACTAAAACGTACAAGTTTGAAGAATGAATAAAATAAAACTTGAGGTTACTGGAAACAACTTGGGATTTTCCAACACACCAATAACAAAATGGTAGCATGAGGTGTAGAAAAGAAAGCCAAGAGATCAAAGGATGCTTTAGAGACTTTTTTTTTTTTTTTCTGAACAGACTGTATTTCATAGAATCATAGAGTGGTTTAGGTTGGAAAGGACCTTAAAGATCATCTAGTTCCAACCCCCTTGCCATGGGCAAGGACACCTCACCCTAGACCTGGTTGCTCAAAACCTCATCTAACCTGGCCTTCCAGGTATGGGGCCTCCACAGCTTCCCTGGGCAACCTGTTCCAGTGCCTCGCCACCCTCACAGTGAAAAATTTCTTCTTCATATCTATTCTAAATCTACCCTCTTCCAGTTTGAAGCCATTACCCCTTGTCCTATCACTACATGTCCTTGTAAAAAGTCCCTCTCCAGCTTTCTTGTAGGCCCCCTTTCAAATACTGGAAGGCTGCTATAAGGTGTCCCCAGAGCCTTCTCTTCTCCAGGCTGAACAACCCCAACTCTCTCAGCTTGTCCTCATAGCAGAGGTGTTCCAGCCCTCTGATCATCTTCGTGGCCCTTCTCTGGACCTGCTAGAACAGGTCCATGTCCTTCTTATGTTGGGGGCTCCAGAACTGCACACAGTTTTCCAGGTGGAGTCTCAGGAGAGCGGAGTAGAGGGGCAGAATCACCTCCCTCGACCTACTGGCCATGCTTCTTTTGATGCAGCCCAGGATGCAGTTGGTCTTATGGGCTGCAAGCACACATTGTTGGCTCGTGTTGAGCTTGTCATCCACCAACACCCCAAGTCCCTGTCCTCAGGGCTGCTCTCGATCCATTCTCCACACAGCCTGTATTTGTATTTGATAGTCTTTGGGCAACGACTAATAGATGTTTGCTGAAACAGCTAAACCTGGACGTTCTCTAAGTTTCATTTCCCATGGTTTTGCCATCTGTTGAATTAAAAAGCCTTATTTTTTTCCTAATATCTAATCTAATTTTTCTGTGAGCTAAACTGTTTTTGTCTTGTCCTTCCCTGAACAAATATGTTAAATAACTTACCATCATCCTTTTTTTAATCACATTTTGTATGCTAGAAGACCATTATCACAACACCTATCCCTTTTCCTTTTTTTTTTTTTCAAGATAAATTACATTCCTTCAACCTTTCTGAGAATTTTTGTTTTTTGAACATTTTCATTTGAGTTGTTTCTCTTCTCTGGACTTCCATCAGTTGTGTTCTAAAAATGCTGTGACCTAAAGTAGATGCAGTACACCACTGAAAGACAAATAAAACAGAAAAACATATGCTTTCTATGCTCCTCATTCAACTTCTACTGATTACACTCCAGATTAAGATTTGCATTTTTGCATAATCTTGTCTTGCACACTCTTGCCTCACATGCAGTTTGCAATCCATTCTAAGTCCAACATCATCTTAATTTCCACTGTCTGGTAAGATCTACATTCTATTTGTCATTTTAACTATAACCTTCTACAGTCTAGTTCTTTGTACTAGTGCACACTAAATTTCATGCAGTTGATTTTGGACATTTTTTGTGACTAGTTAAGATGATTTTGCATTTGGATGCTGTCTTTCAGGGTGTTTGTAATTCATTAACAACAACAGATGCAACACATGCATTGTCTATCCAGTCAACCTGGTCAGTAACAAAAATATGTAGAGACTGACCCTCCAGTAAACCTTTCAAAATGTGGTTTCTTCAGCTTGATTGCAAACTACATGTAGATAGTCTTTGAGTGTGATTTTTCATGTAATTACATACCTAGTCTGGTAATATCAGCCATTTTCCCCCCTTTTTGTTCAAGAGATTGCCATATGTTACAATGTCAACAGCCTTTCTGAAGTGCTGATGTAACCCTTTTACTGAGTATTCTCTATCCAATAGCATGGTTCTGCTGTCAAAGAAATAAATTAAATGGTTTTCTATTTAGTCTAAGTACATTCATTTGAGCTCTTTCCTCCACAGCCACCATTCTTTATTCTCTATAATATTATAATTTATTTCATAATTTATTCAGATATTTTTTCTGGAAACAAAATCAGACTCAGTGGTCTATAATTCCACTGACCTTGCTTTTCTGCCCTTTTTAATATAAGTACTATATTTGCCTTTCTCCAGTCCTCTGGGAGCTCCCTCCTATTCCAAGAAGTCTCAGTGCTAATCACTAACAGTTCAGACACTGCATCAGCTTGTTCCTTCAGTGCTCCAGGGAAAATTTAATCAGACCCTGTCAACTTGAATATCTCTAATTTTTCTCTGATTGTTCACTCCCTACTTTACTCTATAGTCATCTTTTTGATAAAAATTAATTTTGCTAAATTTTGGATTGCAGTTAACATTTTTTATTTCAACAGAAACGAAGAAACCACTTACATACTAGTATTTCTTATTTCATCTGTTATTTGCTTGTGTTTGACATATAATAGCTCATCTGATAAATTATTTGAGGAGATTAACATTCCTGATGTTTTCACAATGCCCTGTTTCAGCATTAATATTTATGTGATGACTGGATTAGATTATGACAATTCAATGCAGGACTTGAAAAATTAGCTCAATAAATAATTTGAAAGCCCGTTAAGTAACATCTCTTTTATCTCTTTGGCCTATCTATTAATTGAAAACTTCACCAAAAAACATCAGATGATCAAGGAATTGTTGGTTGTGGATATTACTCATTGTGGATAATAAATGTACTGGTAATATGAGGGGAAGGGTTGTGTTTTGGGGTCCTGAGAGAAAGACCCATCATGTGCAGCACCAGTGTATGGAGATAAAATAGTATGTGTGAAAAGAGAATGTGGGAATACTTGGGAACACAGTGTAGATACTGAGTACCCAGGAAAGATGAACAAAGTGATGGAACATCTTGTTTTAAACTGGGTCTTCACTAACACATAAAGTGCTTTGACTACCTCAGGTAGCATTGCTCAGATGACTTCTAGAAAATGAACTCTCCTCTGATACATTTCCATTTACAGATCTGAATCAAGGAAGCAAACCCAAGTGAAGTATTTGGTGGGCCAGAAAGCAAGCCATTCACTGTTTCACTTACCGAAGAACTTTTTCGGTTGTTTTCTCCAGCCTCAGTGCGAAGTCTCAGGAGACAAACAATTCTTGCCCATTTCTGACAGAAATAGTTCTGTAAACATTAGACACAACCAGTGGATAGAGGAATATTTTAGTCATTCACTTTGAAGTGATAATGAGAGGGGAGCAATGGTACCTGCACTGGCTCCTCAGTTGCCACCACTAAATGGCATCTCTGCTCTGTTTTTGCAGCCTTAAGGTCACGATGGTCCTTTGACCCCTTCCTGTAAAACTGATTGGTATGTAAGTGATACTTTCTTTGTCTTTCCTGGGGAGCCATTGCCATGAACTAAAGGTTTGAATGCTTTGGCTTTATTTTTTGGACTGTGTTCAGTTACTAAGGTTACCTTAATAACAAAGTGATGATATTGCTTTTAAATTTCAAGAGTACCTTTAATAAAAACCATTAAGCTTTTGAGTTTTAAGCCAGTAAGGGACAGGATATGTATGGCTGTATTTTTGCACTGGGACCAGGCTCAAGATGCAGCTTAAGCACAGACCTAATACTGTAAATATATCTTTTCAGTAGCATGTATAGCTAAAAGAGGTCAGATAACAAGAAGGCTGGGCATTCTCTTTAGCATCTTAAGCTGTCATGTCACTCATAATTATTTTGTCAACATCCAGAGCTGAGGTTTCTAGTTAATCCTTGCATACCTACAAATGTTTCTATATTGTCATTCAGTTGCAATTATCTCTATTAGGTGTTGTAGCTAGCACCTTAAAATAAGATAGGGAATCTGAAAGAAAGATTCTGGAAACTGCTTTGAACAGCTAAACTTTCTCATGTGTTCAAATAACTTAAAAGTGTTAAAGACTCCCAGGAAAACTCAATCAAAAGTAGTACTTTAAGAAATGCATTTTATCTTGTTTCTTTTTTGGTTTGGGACTATCTTTCTATAAGACATCAAACATATGGCTTATTAATGAATATAAGTGGTGAAGTGCAGTTCACTCTGCAGGACAAGTATATATTATAGTGATCAACTTAAGCGATTAATAATATTGTCATCTTGGCTTATTCAAGTGTAACCTAGGTTCTATTTAGTGAAAGTCTCCTGGAAATTTATCGCAGTGTAATTAAAGTGAGGGAAAGAAAGAAATGCTGAAGGTGGTGATAATGAGCTATCAGGAACATCTGGCAATTATTCTTAGCTTTAAAGATTTTTAGCACTTGGTGAATGTACTACTTGCTGCTATAAAGCAAACTGAACAAGTAGACTCTAAAGATATGCTGAAAAGTGAAGTAAAAATGCAGATTCTCTTTTCAGCAACTCATTATAAAACACTGAAGTTGTTTTAAGAATTTTTCCCTAGATACATATGAGGAAAAAATAGACCTTGATGTAAATGAGATTCCCTAGAGTTATCATCACTAAGAGAGCTAGAGACAGTCCCAGGTATTTTGGGTTATCAACATGCAGAGAAACTCATACATTTGTGAACAACATGCTGAATCATGACTTTATGCTACGTAGTTTTCATCAATTGCACTACAATAGGAAAGGCTACAGTCAATAGGAAAGACTACAGTGACCAGTGATAAGTCATGATGATGATATCCTTCTTTGTTTTCTTAACCAGTTTGCTCTCATGATATTCTTTGATATTTTTAACAAAACAATTCATAAAGAAAACATCACAATTTATAATATAGATCATAATTTTTTAGTTCATGACTCTTATTTTGTCTCAAAAATGGACCTTTGACATATCACTAAATGAGTTTTCCCAGTCCACTTCAGGTCAGAATTTGTGAAAGGAAAAAAACAGATTGGAGTTGAAACAGTTTCTTGATGTATTAACAACGTGCAGTTATCCAGCAATCAGTGAACTACATATACAGGATCAATACTAGTAATAAAACAGAATAGCTGCAATACTAGAGGCAGGATGTTAAACACCAACAATTTTATAAACACCTTTATATTATCCCAAATTTATCACCAAAGGTTCTAATCAAACCAAAACACACGCACATAGTTACAAGCACATCTCCTCTCTAGCAGAATGCAGGGATTGCCCATAAACCTCGTGGAAGTGGGGCCGCACTGCTTGCACACCCCTCCCGTGGGAGATGTGGGAGCCATGGCTCCATGTGTCCTCTTGCTGTCCCTACCCCACCAGGAGCAGCCACTCGCCGGGGCAGGACCCTCACAGCATCGGGCAGTGAGGGTGTTCCCTCTGGCCTAGGCAGGGGCTGTGATGTTGCAGAGTGACTTCTGGCAGTGCCAAACCAGGTTTCACTCCTGTTTCTTTCACTCCAAGGTGTCTTTCTCCTGTTTTGAATTTTCATGCTGTTTTTATATTTCTTATCAGGCTCATTTCTTTTTTTTGTATCAAAAGCCTTGCAATTCTCTGATTGCTTTCTAATCCTACTAATGGCTGTCTTCCCCTTTAAAATGATCAGTTTTAGGCAAATGGATTCAGACAGTTTTGAGTATTCAGTCCAGATATATATACTATTTCTACTCAAATTATCATTTTACCAGGTTATCCAGGCCAATCTTTTGCCAAGGTTGGGCCATATAAATACTCCACAGAATTTAGCTCTAAGATGATAACTTCTTAGAATTAGTGAAAGAAAAAGGAGGAAAAGAAAAAATAGGATGTTTTAGATCTGCTGAAAATAAAAGCAAGTGTATGAATTAAGAAACATTTATCTGCAAACATTCAGTTGAGAACTCTCAATATCTAGCCTATATCCACTGAAATGAATGAGGCTATACATATGCATGTCCTTAGCAGAGACCATCCAAGGAATACTTTATAAAAAGTGTGAATGCAATTTGGGAACTATGAAATACATAGCTTTTTCCTCTCCTTACAGAATTTCAGAAAGAAGCATGCCTGCTCCCCAGCTGGTTTCCACAACAAACCTTTTTCTGTAGACTCTTCTGTCCTCCACCTGAAAGTAATGGAGATCTTTAAACCCTTTGGCTGAGACACTCCCAATTTTGCTGCCTAACAAAGTGGAGAGACAAATTATCCATTCAGGCACTACCTATAAAAAGTATGACAAATCTGTCAAACCTATGAAGAAAAGAGACTTGGTGGCTTATAGAAGAAGCTTTTTGTACTTCTGGAATTGAGGACTGGCTCTGGGATATTTAAGTGCTTTAAGCCTGAACTTCCTCCCCATCCAGAACAGACTTCAGGTCCTGTCAGAAAGGACAGAAACTGTGTGACTGTCCCATTAAAGATCTGGGTAGCCTTGGAAGGAGTTGGCTTTCCTTTCATCAATGGATTCATGTTAATCCTCTTTTACATTAATATATTATACAAAATATTCGAACAATAATTCTCCTTGGGAAACTAGAACTGCAAGACTATGCATACAACAAATGTTACTGGTAGATACGAAACAGTCTATTGAAAGAGATTTCAAGGTAGAAACTGCCTAGGAAATGGGAAGAAACTGATTTTAACACTGATGTTGCACCTGAACTATGGGATAGGTCTGCTTTATGGAGCACCCTGACTTGTCCAGATCAAAGAAGACAATAGAGGATCTTTTTCTTTTCCTCACTGGGCACGCGAAGGATAGCGTGCTGTTAGATGCACTGAAGTACTGAAGAAGTGTTTAGTGCCTATCCTCTGGACAAGACCAGGACAGTGCAGACAGTCTCAGAAACTTTAGTTCAACACACAGAAAGATTATTCCCTTAATGAAGGACCTATGAATTTTCTTAATATTTCTTTAATTTGCTGCCATTTCACAATACATTTTTTTCAGCCTCTTACTTTCTTTCAGGCCCATATGTGTTAATTGCCAGTTGATACACTTACATTCAGGAGGCAGGCAGGCTATCTGAATGCTGCTCCTTTTTTACTGCATTGCTCTCCATTGTCTTCATTGTTAACCAGCGTCAACTACTCTGCCAGAACTTGCTTTGCTGAGATCACACAATCTAATTTGCCCCTTTTTTGTACTATTATTGTAGTCATTATTTCTCAGCTAGCCCACTGCACTTAAAATAACCAATCATCTGTGCTACTTTACAATTAAGTAAAAAACTAAGCCTTCTACATCACTCATGGACAGTAAAACAGTTTTGTATCAAGTTCACAATTTATTGGTTTTTTTATTCCCCCTTGTTTGTGTGCACTTGCTTATCTTACTGTAGTTTAAAATTCTTATTTTGCTGTTTACAAATAATTTTGGTTTTGAATCTTTTGACACTTAGACCCCTCTTCCTTTGAAAATATTTTTTTTAAACCATGAGAGTTTTTTCAAGGCAATTGGATTCTAAGCCCAAATAGTTACACAGTTCTCCTGATTAAAGTCAGTGGTTTCTCACAGGGAACATTTCTATTTATATGTATTACACATGTAATACCGTAAACAAAAATTTACAATTGCTGTATTCTTTTCCTCTGGAGACAAATTGCATAAGGAAAAAAGCATACAATGAAGATTCAAATGAAAAAATTGCTATTACCTCGTATTAGCAGGTAAGCGAACACTGGAGCATGACTTTGGACACTAGAATAATTGGACCTAATCTTATGAGCCTGTGAGCATCCTTATTCGTTCACCATTTTAACAGAAGGGGAAAGAGCTCATTATAGAAACTCTGAGAATTCAGGTGAAAACTAAAAAAATCCACCCACAGAAATAAACTAAGAAGGTAACTATTTCAAGACACAAAGACAATGATGAATTAAAATATTTGGAAAGTGATTCTGCCCTGTAGAGGAAGAACTTTCACTTCCAAGCTTCATGTCTGAACTTTGGAGTAAGGATTTGGCCACAGCATTGCATCTCTTTGTACAGTGTTATTTCAACCAAGTTTTGCATGGAGCTAAATGACACTAAACAAGCATTTCACTGAAGAATTTAACTTCTTACCACTGTAGAGAGAAAAAAAAATTTTGAGCACTTAAGCCAAATTGTGGTTTTCAAATGAAAATCAAGAGAAACAACATTATGTTCTACATGAGTTACTAAAGTCATTAAAGTCCAATCACGGTTTTGATACATTTTCTTATAAAGTCATGTATCTTTTTTTGAAATTATTTGACCACATGCTCACAGTAAATTTTTTCCTGAAAAAAATCCCTACTAACTGTAAAGCCTTTAAGAAAGTGATGATTTAAAAAAGCATGTAAACATCAGCAGAGTTAAAAGCAAAAAATCCCATCTACTCTCTCAAAAAATACGGTGCGATACTGAAAATTATTGTATCACAGAGAATACCTTTCATGATGGCAGACTCTCCAGTGTAAAACCACTCAGAAAAACTTCTAAAATCCTTATTATTAAAAAGCATTTCATATGAGATGGGAGACGTACTCTTTACCATTCAGAAAGTTAGATCTATACAGAAATCAAATGTAGCAAACCCTACATCATTACACCAGTTTCTGGTTTTGAGAGCAGTAATAGCAACCGGCCTTTTATATGGTTAATTTGACAGACTAAGTTAATTCCCCTGTAATTTCACTCTCTTTGGTACTGCTATTTCAGTAACTTCTTACCACTGTATTCCCAGTGGTATTCTTGGAGCAGATGCATTTCTTTATTAATAGAGCACAAAAGATATTCAAAGAAACTATTGACTATATATGGCCATACCTCTTATTTAAAAAGTGGAATTTGGTTATCTCATTCATTTTAAATCACTGTCTTTCTGTGGTGCAAGCTGTAAGCAAGTAAGCTGGAGACCTCATTTTACACATACGCCTCAGGTGCATAAACTCAGACCGCAGGCGCCAATTGATCTTCAGAGAAACTTTGTTCTGCAGGCACTAGTCTGCCAAAGCCCTATATTTTGTGATGTAGCACACAAGAGAAGCTGCTTCTGAAAGGATGGAAAGTAAGAAGAATATATCTTGGCTTAGGTTAATCAAAACTCCCTTCGTCTCTGACAGAAAATCATCTGAATGAAAGATGGTTTTGAAAGGTGGACAAATGTATTTTGAATGTTAGAGTCTTCCTGCCTGTGGTGAAAGCACAATCCTCTGTAAAGAATCCTGTGTGTAGAAATCAGACTTATTTTTTCCCTCTTCTCTCTATTCTGTCCATTCTTCTGAATAAAAGTGAAAGTGTAGAACTGTAGGCTAACAATTTTTTTGGCCTTTGCTGGCTAATTATCAGATGTTATTTTAAAACAAATAAGTAAAAAAAACCAGGAAAATTTCAAAGCATGAAGAGGAGGACTTATTTTTGTTATCAAGAGAACAATAAATGTACTTGCTATTTATATATGATCACATTTGTTTTAATTATAATTGCCACAAGCATAATTGTGAAGAACAAAAAGAATAATAAGTACTGTTGCTGTAGTTGCAGTTTTTTCATGCTATTAAAATAGATATTTCTAGATGATATTTTGATGTCAACACTGCAAAAAATGACATCTATGTTGAAGGATGGATGTCTTTATAACTGCGGTTATTTCCTTCTGTATTCCCTTACTTTCACGCCTTTCCCCATGGAGTTCATATCAAGTAATCTTTGTAAATTATAAACAGTGAAATGTTGTGTTGTTGTCCAAGGAAAATAAGTAATGTAATGTTAGAGTGAACCAACTCACATCTGCAAGGACATCTAAGAACACCCAGAAAGATGCCTTTTCCTCTGGGTTTATAGAAGACCCCATATACCAATACTTTCTCTCCTGTCTCACAGGATGAATTACAAGTATGAAGATAGTGCCATTTAGAAATATAAAGAGAAGTTGGAAGTACAAATAAGCACACATATAATAATTATCAGCTAAGGAAAGACAAAATTGTGTTCTCAGAAGCTGTGCATCAAGAGAAAGAAGAGTTGACCTGCTGTTCCTGTTTCAGTAATATCTATTGCTATCAGTTGTTCTTGGGATAGACTGCATCCCATCTGAGCAGATGCATCCCATCTGAGCAGACAGAAGATACAAATTTTGATCTACTCAAAGACAGAATTACATATTCTTTTGGAAAATAAAAATACAAGCTCAAGTTACACTACCGACAGCTGCTTATTTTAAAAACAGGCTAAAGATTCACCAAGAACTTAAATAAAAATGAAGAAAACGTAAATATCTTAACAGAAAAAATATGTACTGATTATTGCAATGCCTTGCTTAATCTTCTGCATCATACACTCTTTTTCGTACACATTCCTGACAAGAACAGCATGCAGCAGCTGAAATTTACATGACATTTTTATTGCGTGTCCTAAAGGAATACTTAAGTAGAGATCAACATTGGCTATTATGGAAAGTGAGTAATATGTTACCTTGGATTTGATATTGTTAGCAACTCAGTTGGAGGCTGTGTCAGATTTACAACATAGTATCTGGCTGATATTGACAGTAGCAGAACCTCTTTCAAAGCTCTTGAGGCAACTGTCATAGATGTCAAATATGTCATATTTTGTTGAGGGGGGTGGGGGGTGGAATTCTGTTACCTATCACCCTAAAGTTACCTCCAGGAAGGTACAGGGTTTATTTTTATCCCTTGTGTAGATTTTCATCACTTTCGTGCTTTTCTAGGCTTTTAAAATTTACTTCTGTGAACAATATGACATAGTTGAGTTGTATTTCATTTATACCTTGCAAGCAGCAAACTTTGCACATGGGCTTGGTTTAGATCACAGTGTTGATGCTCAGCACTTACATCACACAGGTAAGAATGCTTCTAATATCTGAATATGAAGTATTTTTTCTAGTTTCCAAGTAACAAAAGTATGGCTGAGACAGATGGGATTACCCAGTTTACTTTAGTGTCACAAACTGCCACTGAATGAAGAGCACAACACATCTTGCCTGACTGCAACCTTTGGCCCAGTTCACTATATCTACAAATTCAGGGAATTGGTTGTAAATATTTCTTCCTATTGGGTTATATGCAGTGAACAGCACTACCAAAGAATAAGCTGTTGTGTAAGTGTGTTGTAAATAGGTTGCATACAGGTATATTTGTAGGAGTCTTCCATCTTTTCCTTAGCTGTTACTCTTACAGTTCAGGTTCATTTTACCTTCGAGTCTCTTGGCTACATTTTGATTTAATTCAGCTCCTAACAGTTCACAAGCCTGTGTTTCCTTTCATGCAAACTAGAAACAGGGAATAGAATTACCCTCTGGCAGCTATTATGTGCCGAGGTCTTCTTCAGATGTAGGCTCAGAGTGCAGCAAGGGTACACGTCCAGTTTCAGCCACTCTGAATTTCACCCAGGTTCACCTATGGACCTCATTACCCTTGCTGACCTTTTAGGTATATATTTCTCAAGTAACAGACCTTTAGCCTTTGGCTATTCTGGGACTGATCTCATTAATTTCTACCTCTATGCCTTATCTCAGGCAACAGCAACTTATTCACTCAACAACCTCACTCAGGAAGCTTACTAAAGTAAGATACGCGCTGTCTTCTCTTGGGGAGCTGCAATGCACTGATTAGAGAAGCTTTTTCTCTTCTGCTTTGTATTTTCATGCTTTTTCATATTAAACCAGACTGAAAGTCTAAAACCATAGCACAGTCGAGGTGCATGATCTTTCTTTGGCTGCATATTGCAAGGCCAGACTGCTTTTGACCTTTTTTATCCCCTTCAATCCTTATAAATTATTTCAAAACTCAGTAAAATATGGACTGAACAGAGCCTGCAAACATCGGCTAGAGAGGTGCTAACTTCGGTATTCTTCCTTCACATCCCAGCTTATCTAACATGGATGCCTTACATAAAAGTATGTTATCTGGACGCATTCTTGTTACATTTTCTGCTTAATACCAACTGCCTGGCTATTATCTAAACATTTTTATGTGTATTATATAGATTTCAAAGGAATGACAGAATATACATCATCCAAGGACAATTGTACCTCACAAATTATTACCAATGTTCCCCCTTTGCACTCACAATGACAGAATATACATCATCCAAGGACAATTGTATCTCACAAATTATTACCAATGTTCCCCCTTTGCACTCACAGTTAATTACATATCCTCTGAGTGTCTTACCATAACGGTAGTTTCTTCTTGTTTCATTGTTTTCTTGCTTATCCTGTCAAAACTGCTTTCTGTAAGTAAAGGTGAAAGGTCCAGGATGTAGCAAATAATTTCAGTGGACAATTAAATAGAAGACAAAATAATAGTAACCTGAAGAATCCTATGGGAGTTTGTCACAACTGGTGATTCAGCTTTATTTCTTTTAAGATTTATGATGTCCTTCACAAAACAAATTACAGTTGATACAAACAGAAAATCAAAAGGTTTTTTCAGACTCAGGTCAGTTATGTAAACAACA
The DNA here is from genome assembly GCA_013397275.1 of Burhinus bistriatus. Taxonomy (NCBI): domain Eukaryota; kingdom Metazoa; phylum Chordata; class Aves; order Charadriiformes; family Burhinidae; genus Burhinus; species Burhinus bistriatus. The sequence goes on along the minus strand of VYXH01012165.1, from coordinate 55,949 downwards.
AATGAATCTAAGAATACACTACAATACAAAAACTGAAATGGCAAAGTTATATGTTTCTTAGGCTATCTGTGTTTCACCATCAGAAATGTGTCAAAAATTTGCATAGGTTACACTGACCAAAATACTTTGTATTGTGTTCTGGAAATTAAAATTTCTCATATATTTCTATCTATCTTTACATCACAAGAAGGTTCAGAGATGAAAAAGTGAGTGAAAAGACATTTACTAATTTATCATAATGTCTTCTATCGTGATTTGTATAATTTTGCCCTCTAGCATGAGATGGAGTGTGGCTGTAGTTAAGAAATCAGTAGACCTGGATAAATTCCACATTCCTTGCTCTTGGGAAAAGTCAGGTTTTTTTCCCGTTATGTCTCCTCATGGCTTATCTGTGTTCACAGAGCTACAAAGATACCTAGTATGGGTCTATAATACGTCTGACCTGATTAGAATCAGAAATGGGTTGAAGCTGAGGTCACTCCAATAATCTGAATCTGCATATCCATGTTGTTCTTGCAAGGAACCTTTGCACTTTGACTTAGTTTATTTGTAGGGGTTTTTTAATTGTTGTTTGTCATTTGGGTTTTTTGTTGTTGTTGTTTCCTTACTCTGTCTTTAAAAAAGAAAGAGTTTTAATTTAAGTTTTTTGAAAGTTTTCAGTAAAAATATTGTCAGGTATGATAGCTAGCATATTTGGATTTGGAAATGACAATAACTCTAAGCACGAAGAAAATACATGAATATATATAATAAAACTTATAGAAATAGGAAGTATTTAGACAATGTTTTGATGCAAAGTGGCAAATGCAATAACTTCAATAAGAAAGAACAAAAAAACCTCTAAGTAATATCATATCCTCATTTGGCTTGGTGTCTCAGCTGATGTTAAATGGCATAATTTCAGCAAAATAAATGAAGCTGGGCTAATCTTCATCCATTCAGTTGAATGAATCTATACCAGTTCACACTAACTGGGAGACCAGGCTGCTTCAGCAATGGCTTGTTCTTGGTTTTAGTCATTTACGGTCAGCAGATCTGCTTCAATTTACGGTCGTTCCAAGAAAGATGTTAATTCATCTATGAAAAGAAGGCCAGAACTGTTTAATATGGAGAGAGGTATGGAAGTGCTTTGTGGGAGGTATCCATTGCAAAAGGATTTGCATGCATAATTGAAAAGTAAGGATGTTAGCATGATGAAAATAACTTGAGATAAAGAACACATAGCAAAAGTGGAGTAATATGAAATGACAGTGAAAATACGGATGAAAGAGGCCAACTGAGTATCTGCCAGCAAACACTGATAACTCATTTTATAAGTCCAGGATTTCTGGGAAGCAAACGCTGTTCAGTAGATATGCTCACAAATGGATTGTAATTACTCTTCAGTAAACAGAATGTAGAGAAAATGTCAGAAGATGCCATAGTGATGCATTCTCTTTCAGTATGAACTTTCATTTTTCTTTATTTATTAAAAATTCTTCTTCTTATAGAGAATCCTATCATTTGACAGGAGCATTAGATTTAATTAATTAGGATTTGCAGATGCCTATTTAGTATTTCAGCTGTTCTGGTACACTGAAGCTTAGGAACTGATTGTTTTTGCAACAGCACTGGGAATCCAATCTCTCTCCTGGTTTGGCAAAGCCTTTCAACGTAGCTCTCAGCAGGGGAAGTCACTGGGCATGTTTTCATAGAAGCTACTCCTATTATTGGGCCTTAGACTTCCCCTCGGGAATTATTCACAGCATAATTAGTTACTGAAACAAGACATGTTTTCAACTGCTTTCAGAGCAAACTTCAGTCTGGTGATTGATAAGAATCAGGGGGAAAAAAACCTAGAGAAGTCTTTGAGCTTACTCTGTTCTAAAACTTGATTTAAATTTTGTTTGTGTAATTTGTTTCATTTGGTTTAGACCAGAAATGTGGTGAGACAAAGTACGTATTTAAATATGGTTACAGACATAAATAATTTATCTTTAGCATCCAGACCTCTGTGGCCTGATTTTAAGCTAGATAAATGCCTGGTTTTCTACAAGTCTGTTCATCCTTGTTTGCATTCAAGCATTCTTAACCAAGCACCTCTGAAAGCAATCTTGTACTTGATTACAAATACTGGTTTATACATTTGCAAAGAGACTCCCATATACACCCACTTTCTGTTTACAAATGGGATTGGTTACACAATAAAGAAAAGATTTTAATTGGAATACTCTTCTCCTAATGATTTGATGACTAAGTATAAATTTTGAACCTTTGGATTGTACGCCAAGGATAATACCAAGTTAAATGCAGAGTACTATTCTGTTAGTCCTGATTGTACATTAGAGAATGGCTGGCTGAAATGTATTTTCTATTTCTTATACTAGTTTGTTTGATTGCTAGGAGTTACAAAAATGTAACTCCTACATCTCTTCTTGAGAGACATAACACCCAAGGCTTCTTATAAATGGAACAATAAGGCTTCAAGGACAGTGAAATACTTAGTTACTGTTTATTGTGGGAACTGTTATAGACTTTGAAGAAAAGTTATTTGTTTTATAGCAACAAGTGCCCTAGAGCTAACAGTGTTGTTTCTCTTCTTTTTTCCTTTTGAAATAACAGCCAAATATTAGCAGAGAAAATGTGCACAGAAATGCCAGCGAATATAATCAAGCTGCCTAATCAGAGATGGATTATGGTATGAGCTGCTGGACTTTGTCCTTGTGTTGTAAAGCCATGCCAGGAGTCAGAATGGGGCCTTCATCACCATACTATTTGCTCAGACAAACACGGTCGCTGATCAGAGAGCAGGAGAGCATTCTCCATGCGTCATCTTCCAGGCATGCTTCAGGAAATGGACACGTGAGAAGTAGTCCTGGAATCTTACCACCTTCCCTAGCTGTTGGGTGAGAAACACGCAGTCGTTCAAAACTGACCTACATAAAAGCCAATTTCTCCTCTGTAAACCAGAAAATGAGAAAGGAATTGAGAGTGTTGCCACCCAAGGTAAACCCTTTTGTTTCTAACTGCTTCCTAATACAGTGACACAGCTCACTTATTATTTCTTTCTAATATACTTAAGCAGACATTGAGTATTTCTGCTCATGAAGAGTTTAATTGGCTTCTGGAGGAGAATGATCACAACAGAAAGTGCTGTAGGTGGTATACATGTCTTCAATTTTCTGTGGCTAAGCCTGCCTCCATTTTGTAGATCAGAACTGCCTTTAAATATGACGTTACAAAATACCCAAAATACATTGCGAAAAAAAGCATTTGTGCTGTGATCTGTAAGCGACTATGTTCTAGAGCATTAGACATGTTTTGTTAAATATTATTTGGCTTAAAAAATCAGCTTTTGCATCAAATTTTGACTTCCGCTTGTGATAGGGTTGTTGTATGCAGAAATACATTCTGTTTCTGAAGCTGAGTTTTACTCCCTGCCATAGCATCCTGGCTGTCCATAGGATAGACCAGGTGGTATAAAGACCCTTTGGCAGGAGTGATGGGTCTGTCAAGCCCTTAGGATTCCATCCTTGTCTTTAATCATTCTTCTGTTAATAAATATCAAAGACATAGGTCAAGTTTTCTTCTTGTCCTCTTTTTGATCACATCAAACAAAACTAAATTAATTATAATCTGAAAAATTATTTTAGGGTATCAGACCTCAGGACAGAATCTTGCTGAAGCTGTACCTGCACCTACTTCTCTTTTGTGAAACGTGCCAAGCTAACATTTGGCCGGAGAAACCAGCACAAAACAGTTTTGTGCAGCTGATGTCAATGCAATAGCAGAAATTGGCTGAGTCCCACATTAAAGTGGTTTCCCACTTTGAGCCACATCAAAGGAAAAATGCTAATTCTCTAAGAGAAGGCAGGATGTTTAGGTGCTTTGTTGGTGCTGTTTTCAAATAAGATAATTTAATGAAAGTAGACAGAAGGAAAATTGGCTTATGATTATGTTTTTGGAAAGGGATTAAAAAAACACTTTGCACCAAAGATGCAACACCATATCTGAATATCGCAAAACAGCAGATTGAAATTCTAAACTGAATATGTTTGTACTGAAAAGAAATACAGTATTTCCTCTCCTTAGTGGTGAGAAGCAATTATTTTAATATTCAATATAGCTGTGCAAATCGGTTTTTATCCTATAAAAGAATAAAAAAGCGGAGAGGAGAGGAGAGGCTCACTGTCGTCTATTTGAATGTTTATAAATGTACTTTTTCTACATACACCTAGATGCAAATTAAATAATTAATTATAAAAATAAAAACCTCCCAGCTGTACTCTGGAAGAGTTTTAAATTCCCCTGATACGTACTTATCAGAAACCAAACTAATATAACTCCACCAGAACAATAAAAGGGAACCTAGAAAAGAAGGAATAAGAGATGGCCCTAAGCTGTCACTTGCTGCAAATGGGCCAAGTGTATGGAACAGGACAAGCACATCCATTGGTGGAGATTCCTGACTGATCAGCCTGTGCTTCCAGGGCCCTCCAGGAGCTGCCTTGCCAACCAACCAGATAATCAGAGTGGCAGGTGACAGCCCACCAGGATTCCAGGTCTTTATCTGTTGCCTACTGTTCAGCAAAAGTTGATGAATCTGAGATATTTTATTTTAAGCAAAATATTTAGGGTTTCAGAATTTTGCATTTCCCAATGAAACCTCATTTCTGCTAGAAAAATTTCAACTGGCTGCTGGTTGTTGTTCAGTACAATTTCAAGCTGAAAGCACCATACAATCTGAATTTAATTCAGTGTGATGTAAAGTTGCAGGGGTTTTTTTGTTTGGTGGGGTTTTTTTGTTGTTTTGCTGGTTTTTTAAAACTCTACACCTTTTTACTGTATCTATCACTTTCATTGCTATTTACCTAAATTGGTTTACACACATTACAAAATGCTTTAATTTAGTAATAAAAACACAGTGAAGAATCCCTGAAATCCATCCCTCTGCAAGCACACTTTGTTGTTAGAAAATTGATTTTTACCCCTCTACTATTGAAAATAAAATAATTGTATTGTCACAGAAGAAAATACACATTCTTGGAAGGTTTTGCAGGTATATTTTACAATTAACAAAAAGGGAATCTCTCTATTTGTGTACATTGTAAGAAAATATGTAGGAAGATTTTGAAACTCTTAGTAGTAGATTGATGAGGCAGTGTTTTTTAACCTGAACAGAATACTGACACACAAAGTGAAAGAACCATATCTGGAAGAGACAAACCTTTCATGTTAGGTGAAATCTCAGAAATAACTCCATAATGTGAGTGAAGTCATTGTGCTTGTCTGAAGAAAAAGCGTGCTATAACTCTCAAAGATTTAAATTCAGTGAAACTTAACAATGTCGTTCCATTTCTTAGTTGCACCACGATGAAGATTTTCACAGGCAAGCTCCTACAATTTCTGTTACAAACGTTTCAGGTGGTACTTTGTTACACTTCCCCTGCAGTAGTCAATAAAAATGAACATGGACACAGCAGTGCAGATCCTGACTTCTCAGCTTTGGCTGCCAATGGAGAGTGTACGTGATCTAACACGTTGGACACGGGGACCAGATGACACTTATTCCTTTCTTCTGATTGAACTGCAAGGGCACTGACCTCTAACAGAAAGGCAGGACAAAAACTCAGGGTTCATAACATCTTAAACTGCTGCAATAAGATTTGACAGTGTTCATCTGTCACAGTCAGAAGCTTGTTTTCACTTTCACAATAGCTCGACTGTCCGACAATACCAAGGGACTGAGCCCAAAGCTGTCTACCCCAGTCACTGGCAAAGAGGAGTAATCACAGGGAGACATCTTTTCTCCTCAGCCTGGGACTAAAGAACTAACTTTTTTTCTCACTGAAAGAGCTTATAAATTTGTAAAAATTAATATATCTGAGCAGAACAATATATCAACCATTTAATCTTCTTTTTATTCTCTTTTTAAGAAAAAACTGTCAATGAATTATTGAAAAGTTTGTGTGCATCTGGATCAGCAGTTTCCATCAACAAGTCTCATCCATCTCTCCTCGCGGTTTCTCATCAACTCTCTTCGAGGTCAAATGGTTTGAACAAGCTTCTCATCTCAGGACTAAGTGTTGTGAGATTTTTTTCTCTGAATTTATGATTTCTTGTTTTGTGTCACATTGTGGACAAATGGATTTTATCACCTAGGTACAACATCAGTAAGAATGTGGTTTCATTTATATCTCCAAGAATGAAGGTGATTTGCAAATCATCATTATTGCAGTCATGGTATAAATCCATGAAAATATCTTCTTGTTCTGTACCTTAAAATAGCACTGATCTAGAATATTTGTTCTATTTTTTTCAGAATGCATTACCCAAAGGACTGGTTCTTGCAGAACAAAACAACCAGATTTCGTAAGCATGACTGCAATGCCATTGATTTAAACTAGTTATTTCCTCATTCATCTTTGTGATAAATTAGTCTCCGTGCAGCAACAATTAGAGCAAAACATTTTGATTTTCTGGCAAATATAATTATGTATACATCTGTACTTTTTGGGCCTGATAACTAAATGAAAGTTCAACCTTCAAAAATTCTATGTTGAGAAATATAAACCATTATTTAAAAATCCATCGAACAGAAGAAAAATTTAAATTGATCCTGCTCCCCTGTCCTTCTCCCATAAGCTTTTAGGGTCATACACAGTACACCAGCAGTGATTCTAACAAAAGTGTTTCTTTAGGATAATCAGGATGGTAGTCAACCTCTTCAGCTTTATCAGATTTCCTGTATTATATTTAATGCCATAGACAACTTTATAATTCCCTCTTTCATTAGAATGAAGACATACATATATCCTAGCCTGGCTAAAAAGCTTGGGTTCTCATTAAATATTCTTCTGTCTGGATTATTTTCCCTGCGTTATTTTATTACCTTGGTTCCTCCTGTCTTCATTTGCATTCAGCTTGTGCAAAACGTTATATAGCCAGCTGCATGCCACTGCTTCTAGTTCATATGCTCTATTTCAAAGTTTTCTGGCTTAATTTTAACTTCTCATTTAAAGAAATTCTTGATGATATATTTCCCCTGTTTAACCTTGTTATACATGTAATATGAGCTGGGCCATATATACTATTTAACATCTTTGTGGGTGACACAGATCTAGGGACTGAGTGCACCCTCAGCAAGTTTGCTGATGACACCAAGCTGTGTGGAGCGGTTGACAGGCTGGAGGGAAGGGATGCCATCCAGAGGGACCTGGACAGGCTTGAGAGGTGGGCCCGTGCAAACCTCATGAAGTTCAGTAAGGCCGAGTGCAAGGCCTTGCATGTGGATGGAGAATGGATTGAGAGCAGCCCTGAGGAGAGGGACTTGGGCATGTTGGTAGATGAGAGGCTCAATATGAGCCAACAATGTGCACTCACAGCCCAGAAGGCCAACCGCATCCCGGGCTGCATCCAAAGATGTGTTGTCAGCAGGTTGAGGGAGATGATTCTGCTCCTCTATTCCACTCTCGTGAGACCCCACATGGAAAACTGTGTCCCGCTCTAGACCCCCCAACATAAGAAGGACATGGACTCGGAGCTGTTCCAGAGGAGGGCCACAAAGATGATCAGAGGGTTAGAGCACCTATCCTACAAGGACAGGCTGAGAGAGTTGGGGTTGTTCAGCCTGGAGAAGAGAAGGTTGCGAGGACACCTTATAGCAGCCTTCCAGTATCTGAAAGGGGGCCTATAAGAGAGATGGAGAGGGACTTTTTACAAGGGCCTGTAGTGATAGGAAGAGGGGTATTGGCTTCCAAATGGAAGAGGGTAGATTTAGATTAGATCTCAAGAAGAAATTCTTTACTGTGAGGGTAGTGAGGCGCTGGAACAAGTTGCTCAGTGAAGTTGTGGCTGCCCCATCCCTGGAGGTGTCCAAGGCCAAGTTGGATGAGACTTTGAGCAATCTGGTCTAGCAGGAGGCGTCCTTGCCTATGGCAGGGAGGGGGAAACAGAAGATCTTTAAGATCCTTTCCAACCTAAACCATTCTATGATTCTATGATATAGTTCTCTGGTATACCCTACAAGCTTGAAGGTAAATATTTGCAAAAATGCTTTCAGTATCAAGGCTAATGTCTCTCAGCATATTCAAAATCAATCATGCCAGTGAAAATACATGTGGTTCAGTTCCAGACAACTTCATGTCCTTAATGAGGTGTCTCGTGGTTACATTGACAACTGAATGTTCTGACTACTATCCGATGGGCCCACTGCCTTTAGTTAACCCAAATGTGGGATGCCCACATGAAGATGCCTTAAAGACTCAGTTGCATGGGATGGAGGAAGGAATATTTGAAAAGAGGTATTTTAAAAGTGTTATATCCAGGCAATAGAAATTACCCATGTGTCCTGAAAAAGTCATTTATTTTGTTGCTATGTTTTGTTGCTTTTGTTAAATGAAACATCTGAAGGAGACCTTGTTTCGAGACATGTTCTTCTCTTAACAAACTTACAAATATGAGTGCTCTGTTACTGAGCTCAATGGAAGTTTTGCCATTCACTTCAGTGACAGGAGAATAAAATACATTTGTGCATATATAATATACACATATTTGCCCTTTAAGGATGAATCTTCACTGATCTGAAATTCTAATGTAATGAAGGACTTAAATGAATACATATCAATGTCCTGGTAACTTCCTCTCTGCCTTAAAGACTGATGAAATTCATTATGCTGAAAATCAGATTAGAAGTTCAAAGTATCGACTTCACCTTGAGGATTTCACAGCAATTGTATTATAATTGTGCTTAGTCATAAGTAGTTGTGGCCTAGATATGATGGACCCACCCCGTCTTTCATAGGATTGCTTCTCAGACAGGTAGGAATGAGAGTTATATTTTTTCTTATTGAAAGCTCTTCTCCACTTGTAGTTTTCATATACCCTGAATATTTTAATTGTTTACAAGCCTAACAAAGAGGATATATGTCTGGAAAAACAAATAAACAAACAAAACAAAACCCAGTGAGGTTAAGATTGCTGTACCAGTATGTAAAAAAGCTGCAAAAGATGCTAAAGCAGCTCTCTTAAAAAATTCCAAATTTCAAATGTCCTGGGATGTACAGTGTCTTTCACCATGAAGAAAAGAGGTTGGGAACTTTGGCTGTAATCCAGCAGAAGAGGTACTTGCATCTTGTTTTGCACATTGGCTGAAAATAACAGCATTTATAAAGGTAAAAATGATAGTTTGCAAATTTTGCACAACTTGGAAATATTTCAGATATAGCCATTGATTTTAATTGAATGAGGTTTTTTATCCTTAAAAGATATAAAAATAAACCCTCAAAACCAGAAGCTTGAAAAAAAATTTTTTTTTTTCTGGTCATCTCATTGGATATAAAAGAAAACAGTGTTTCTCCTTTCCATTACTATGATCCTTGCAAACAAGTGCAAGAAGAGAATAAAGTATGTAATCATCTGAGGTCAGTTTTCCAGTAGATTATCTTCCTTTGTCATAAACTTACCTATGTATGTTTTTGTTCAAAAAATATTTCAGGTTTTTTTTCCCTATCTTCATGGCACTATAAGTAAGGGCGCCCTAATCAGAACTGGAGCTATTTGGTGCCACAGCAATAATAATTATCTAATAATAACTCTGAAGTATACGGAAAATTTTTCAGACTTAAAAAGGGATATCAATAATGTCTGTAAAGCCATACATGTATGCCAAAGTAATGCCTATGGAATGTTATTAATTTCATACCATTTAAAGTTTATACAATGCTCTCATTAAATTAAGCTGGGGTTTTCATAGACTAGATCAACATACGAAATAATCAATATATTTAGTGTGCTAAAAGTCTTCTTTTTATTTTTTTTAGCGTTTCACTGTTAATCCATATTAATTCTCTTTGAGTTTTTTTATATTTTTAGAAACTATTTTTGTTTAGTTACTAAAAAGACAAATTAAAACATAAAGTTTTATTGTACGGTCTTCAAACCCACCTTCACGCTCTATAGGGCTCATTAACACAATGGTGCATCGATCTGATTCAGTGAAACACTTGTTGTCTGTACTGGTTACAGGTTGGACGGGGCTTTGAGCAACCTGATCTAGAGAAAAATGTCCCTGCCCATGGCAGAGGGGTTGGACTAGATGATCTTTAAAGGTCCCCTTCCAACCCAAACCATTCTATGATTTTATGATTCTATAAAGATGTGCCTTCAAACCATGTCAAACTCTGGAATCAACCATACCAAATTTGCATTGAATCTTACATGTAATGACAGCTGAAGTTAAGCAGGTCAAAGAGGAGATATTCTTTTATTAAAAATCCATTTCCTTTTCTGCCTTGGTGTTGTGCGACAAAATCTTATGACAGTCTTTTAGCCATTAAGAGGACATAAAACACAAATAATTTTTAAACAGTGAAGCTTTAGAAGAGTCTGAACCTGCAGCCATTTCTGAGGGATATTAATTCAGTTGGTATGAAACTGGTCTAGAGCTGTGAGCCAGTTGCAGTCCACAGTTTGCTTTGTAATCCAGCTTCCCCATTTGTCCAGGCTGGAAGATTACTGGAGTATGATGCCTAGCAGTGGAAATCAGGACATTTGGTGGGGCAGGGACAAATCCTAAGCATTTGAGTTATGCCCTGAGTGTCACCAGGGCAGTAACCACAGGAAGGAACTGGGAGAGTCTCCAGTATCGCCCAGTTTAGATAAAGCCACAAGTGTAGTACTAGACATAGTGTAATGTACAGAGAGACATATAGAAAAAAAGATTTTAATTCTTAAAAGTACTTAACTCTAGCAATCCTGAAATCTAAGGAAATCTAAGGAAAAAGACTCCTGAAAATACCTAATATGGAACTTCCCCTTAAAAAAAACCAACAACAACAACAAAAAAAAAACCCCAAGAAAAAGAAAAGACAAGACTTTTGTTTCACGTTATCTTCAACACTGACATTTCAGGTCACAGCTCTGCTGAGCAAGATGCAGCAAAACACTGAGTTCGCTTAAGGTAGTGCTGGAAGCAAAATATACTTCACCTTGGTTGCCCCACTGTACTGATTCCACTTTACTGCTTGTGGGCAAGGCATTTCTGCCTTGTCCTTGACCACCAGTATGGTCAGGTTGCTGCCTGTTTGGACAGATGTACATCATTCCCTACTGTGCTATAGATATGCCTTCAGGCTACAGTCTAAAAATTCTGGAATGACAGGCTTAAACAATGAGATATTTTTAAATTAATCATTCCTTGATTTATAATGGCCTTACTTAAGCCAACTCTCCGTTCTCTTAGTTTTCCTTGGCATTCAGAAGAAGATAGTAACATTTAACCTGGCATTTTTCAAAAAAATAGAAAGTAGGTTCATGTTTTGAAAATTAAAGGATCATCATGCAAGCTAGGTATTAGAATTATTAAAGATTATGATACCAGTGTGTATATGGGGGCAACTCGTGTAAACAGAAAACAAACTAGTGTGTTATTTCAACAATATGAATTGCCAGGAGTGAAAAAAACTATTTGAGGTAACATATGATTACTAATACAACTATAATTTTCTTCTCCATGAATGTCTGGTGTATTACCTCAGCGCACTTACATAAAGAAAATAGCAGTTCAGTTCATGAATAAATTTTCTCAGTATTATGACTTCAAGGTCAGGTCCATTACCAGAGAAAGAAACATTTTGTTTGTAGTAGAGTCTTCTGCAAATCACCATATCCATCCCATATGTAATATGAATCTACTTAATATTTCTGTTTGACCTCTGTTGCTTTGGGGAGAATATTTTGGTTTGACAATGCAATACACATACATGGTCACAGGTCCTCTGCCGCCTTTTTTCCCCTAGAGCAGAAAACTTAAGAGACATCTCATGCCTTAAGATATTCCTGAATTATGTTTGTTTAGTGCTCATACTTTTCAGTCAAGATCAAGGTGTCCTTTGATCACTGATCAGATTGAGCTATTGTGAATTATGTCAGTGCTAAATTTTCAAGAGAGTTAGGAAAATGCTTATGCATTGAAGACTTTCACACCTGATAGATGTGGCTTTCAAGATGTTTTTGCTTCTGTGTCACTTAGTAACTTACTTGTTGATCCAATTGTTAAAATTTGCTAGGCAGAATACCATTCATCAATGGAACGAAATTGCCTCAAGAAGGATCTTGGGGAGTATCCTGTAATCTATGTTTCCTGGCAAAAAATAAAAAAAACACATTTGAGTGGATTCAATGAGAGTCATATCTAGAATTTGTAGACTTGGTCTGGGGTTGCCAGTCTGCAAACTGGTAACATACAGTGCTAAGGAAAGAGGGTATTGTGTTAGAAATCCTACACCTGGCCTGTTTATAAGTTTTACATGATCAAAGAATTGAATCACATCTGTTAACAGTCCTTAAAACTAACACAGAAAACTGAGATTCCAACTCTCACATCTGAATGCCCCCTCCAGGCAAGGAATACATTCTGATGTTTTTTTCCTGCCTTTGGCCTCCCAAATTGCTAACTTTTATCTTTTATGGGGTGCTTGGGAAAAGCAGCAGTACACAAGGAACTTAATCTTGCTTTTGGAAATTGGAAAATGTGGGTCTGCAAACCCTGAACCAAAGGGAGGAATTGAAACTTCTGATTTTCTCAGGAATGCTTTCACACTGATGTGTTGGAGGAAGGAGAGGTGATTGGCATCAAAGCCAGTTGAGTAGGGCCACTGAAATCTTGAGTTAGTGTTTAAAAAGAAACGTGGCCAACAGGTGGAGGGAGGTGATTCTCCCTCTCTACTCTGCTCTCATGAGACTCCACCTGGAGTACTTACTGAGCCCAGTTCTGAGGTCCACAGCACAAGAAATATCTCACAGGTGGGAAACATTGTTATTTCAGTTATGAATATTAGAGTTTTGCATTTAATGGTGGAGGATGAATGTATCGTCAACATTTTTAGAGTGAATAGGTATACTTTTTTTTAATCAGTTATCTATGTAAATGTACATGAATTTTTTTTAAAATATTATTTGACTAGCTAATATTTTAAATCACTACATACGTGATATGTAGAATTTTCTGGACTTAGAAGCGTACAGATAAAGAGAGCCACTGGTGCCTTCACTTCTGTGGAATCTCACCAAAATACCAGGAACCCCATCACATGTAGCAGATGATCCCAGCAAAGCTCAGTGTGTTGGAGCCTTGCAGTTGTGAGAACATGATGTCTCCCACCTGGTGGAAAAGGTGTATGCATATACAGTATGAAAGTTGCCAGTGATTGCAGTGTGACTGCATATGTTACATGCCAAATCATGTTATGGGCAAAAGGAAACACATCATAAACATATGGGAGCAAAAAATTTGTTGTTAGTTCAATTGATATTTTAGCAGTCTGATAGTCCAAAGCACCCCATTAATATAAAAATAACCTCACTGATCATACAGCTGAAATTGATACAGAGAGAAAAAACCCAGTTCTGCCCCTCCTCTCTGGTGTTGTGTTTGCGTTTCATGGGCTTCTCAGGGTCCAAAGGTGGACCTTCATTCCTCAAAAAGACTGGGGCACAGGTGTTCCTGAGGAATCATCAGCATCCATACTGAGGTCTCTGGCATGTGATAGACGATGTTCATGGTGGGAGGTGTTCCTCCCTTTCCCCAGTCCAGAGTCCTCTTGGGTTTATTTTGAAATGCTTTCTTCTCACAGTCTACCTCCTTCTCAGTGGTTTCTAGCTAAAGTTAAAAAGTTGCAGGGTCTCCCCCTGCATCTGCTGACACAGTTTGTCACTCAGTGATCACCAGAGTTTTTGAGACCTTTTTTGTACCTTTCAGTCACAGAGCCTAAACTAACCCAGGTTGGGCAACAGTCACCTGGCCATTAGACAATTGCTAAAACAAGTTAAAATCAGCTCAGGTGTAGGCAAACTCAGACAGGTCCTGAAATCCTGCACTGTCAGGTCAATGCAAAGCCTGTGGCCTTTTACTAGTAATAGTAAATTGTGTTTACTGGGCTGCACATACTATTGTTTACTGCAGCAAATGTTTATTTTTATATAACTGAATTTTCAGTTATAAAACATTAGGTTGTGGGTGGATGTTTAAATAAATTGAAAAACACATGCTAAAGGTGTTTGCTTAATCTAAACTACTGTTTATGTAAGAAGGTAAGGTAGGTTGGGAAACCTTATTTTTTGTATTTTTTCATTGTTAAAATAGCCATGATATTACCAACTTATACTCTTAGAAACTGGAGAACAGTTATTGTAGACTTCAGCACTGGAAAATCTTTACATGGATGAAAAAACTTAATAGTTCTATATAAAGCAGAAACTTTTTGAAGATGTGAACATTGTGGTTGGCATAAAACTTTATTTTATATTTGCATGGAATATATTGGTGGAGATTTACAAGCTAAGTATAATTTTAAAACATTTTAGCTTTTTAATAATAAAAATATTTTTGTGCTCCTTACGAACTCTTAAAGGCTTATATAAGTACAATGAAATTAAGGATTAAACTAAAATATGCTTCATTATTTCAAAATAACACAACAGTCCCCTATAATATTTTGAAAAAAATCTACACTTCTGTGTAGGCAGGTTCATTTACTTACAAATATTTACCTTTTAAACACTTGCCTAGGTGTCGCATTTGTTGGCACTGAGTTCAAGCAAAACCAAAGATAACGTCAGAGAAGACAGTACCAGCTCTACATAAATGCACTTGAATACTATTTTTAAAAAGGTCCAAATTGTTGCAGTTTCAGCAAATTACAAAACTTACATTAAATCCTAAAATACTTAAATATTAGGTGGTTCATTTGCTCAGTGAATCAAGTCAAATTAATAGACTTCAAAGTTCATAACATGTAAACAGTTCCAAGATTGTATCTTTTTAAAAAAATCTTATAGCATGATGTTCAAATGTTCATTAAAATATGGTGCTGAAATAACAGAATACATTTTGATCACCAAGACAGTGACTTACTAGTTAATAAATTGCTTAATAGAAGAAGGAATCTAGACCAGCTTCAGCTAACTGGCCAGTAATTGACTGATATCCAGGCAAGTAACAAGGTCAGGTTACCTTCAAAATGCCTGGAGGTAAAANTAGTGTACCAAAAAAACGGAGGAAAAAAAAAAAAAAAAAAAAAAAAAAAAAAAAAAACCAAGAAAAGAAAGAGAAAGAGAGGAAGGAAGGAATGAAGCTATTAAAAGAATGAAAAATAAATTGTGCAATGTAAGGTTGACACATACACAAAGTAGATGATATGGTACAATGTGATACAACTTGACACTAATCTCAGACAGAAAAAAAGTTTAATAAAATATTAAGATTCCTTAGTTTGTTTTAATTAATGTTTGCTTAAGTCCTTTCGGTGATTTTTTCTCTGTTTATTACGAGGGCTTGGAGTAAGCAAAATATGTTAGTTACAAGTACGATTAGAGATGTTAGAACAGCTAGCTTAGCAAATGGAGCAACAAATCAGACTTTGTAGCATAAAACTCTGGGTTAAAGCAGAATAGTGTAATGAATTAGGGGAGAGTAAATATATTAACGAATAATAAAACATATTATCATATAATATGTATTATATGAATCAAAAGACAGTTGCATCATATCTAAAAGAATGCAGCACCATTACCAATCACACTCAATACTTTTCACAAACGGGTCGTATGATTTATGGAAACCATCAAACAATGTATAAATCAGTAACATAGTTATAATTCATATTCATAACTTATAAATCAGTGAAATGACTTCTAGAAATACATGATTTATAAACCTATCATATGATTTACTGTAGGTATCAGTCCACTGTTAAGAAAATCTGAGATGTAATTATATCTGTTCTTAAGACCAGCTTTTAAAGTATTTTTTAAATGGCCATAAGCACATTATATGGAACAGCAGCGTTAATACCTACTCCCATCCTAGATTGTGGAAACTCTAATTTGATAATGTGGATGGCAAGGTTCATGTTACTTCTGTAAGTCAAAAATATTCCTCTCTGAAAATTAGAATTAGGTGAAATGTGTTACAGTCAAGAGCAGGGCTGCCATCCCAAGGGACGCAAACAGGCTAGAAGAAAAGACCAACAGGGACCTCATGAAACACAGAAAAGAAAACTGCAAAGTGCATCACTTGAACAAACTAACACACTGCAATGGTACAGGCTGGGAACTGGCTGGTAGGCAGCAACTCTGACGAAAAGGACTTGACAGTCCTGGTGGACAGTAGGCTACCAATGAGTCATTAGTCACCTTCTTTTGTAGTGATGAAGGCAAACAGCATAATGAGCTATATCAATAGGAGTGCAGCCAGTAGACTGAGAGAAGTGATTATCCCCCTTTACTTGGTGCTTCCTGTATCTGGAATACTGTGTCCAGTTTTGGGTCCACCAGGAGTGATGTTGATGAGTTTGAGTGAGTTCAATGGAAATGAACCATCAACCAAGACGGTCAGGAGCTGGAGCACTTACACTGTGAGGAGAGGTTAAGTGAGTGTGAGTTGCACAGGCTGGAGAAGAGACGACTTTTGGTGGTAGAGGAGGGTGGGAGCTAACAGCCACCTGCTGGTGCCTATGAGGGGGGTATCAAGAAGATTGAGGTAGGCTTTGTATTGAGGTGCACAGCAGGAAAACGAGACACAAGATTCATTAATTGAAACAGAGAAAGTTCTGACTAGATATAAGGGGGAATAAAACCCAACACTATGAGAATAGCTAAGCATTGCTACAGGTTTCTTACAGAGGCTGTGGAATCTTCATCCCTGCAAGTTTTCAAGAGCCAAATGATCAAAGCCCTGAGCATCTTGGAGAGAATTCAGAGACATCTCTGCTTTGAGCACAAGATTGGATTAAAGAAAAGCCAAGGGCCATTAAAATCTCAGTGTTTTGATGACCTATGATTCTGTTTTTTCTCTATTTTGAAATATTTCAGCAGTCAGTATTTGTTTTGTTCTGCAGCAGGATAGAAATTAAAATATTATTCCAGAGAGGTGAATAGACCAATAGTTAGATACCATACTGTCTCCTGACTCTTTGGTGACCAACACCACTTTAGGTCTTGGCATCTGTTATGCCTAGGATGAAACAAGGATTAGAGTTATAAATGGCAGTGATATTTTACTAAAGTTATGTAAGTATACCAGTTTGGTGTTCCACAAGCAAGCAGTAAAAAAGGTGTAAACTTTTTTGTCCAAACTAAAAGAATGAAAATTGAGTAACTACATATGTTCTTAACTGCAAAACTAGAGGTTAATCAGGTTTAAGTGACTAGAGATTATTAAAGAAATTATAAAATGAGAGTGTAGACTGAACCAGGCATAGACCAATAACAGGAATTAATTCTGCAGCTGACAGCTTTGGCTGGGATTGGGTTCAGACAAGTAGAGGCCCATGAATTATATTTAGTTTTTGATTCAGCAGAGATCACCAAGGAAAAATAAAGAGTTATGAGCTCACAGGCTAAGTGTATGTTTGAGACAGAGGTGATAGGGGCTACAGTAATTCTGAATCTGATTTGGGTTGAGGGTTGATGCACACAAGAACTATAAGAGTAGTCTAAGGGTATACTTCTGGTTTGAATTAAATTAGTGAAAAGTTCTGTGATCAGAATAAATATTGATTTAGAGTTCTGTTTAGAGTATGAGCCAACAGGAATAAATGAGATGGATTTACTGCCTTTTGAAGGCTAGATTGAATACTGACCCAAATAGAAAAAATCCATGAATCCTCCATAATCTGGAGGGGGCAGAATTGTTCTTTATCAGGTTTCTAAGATGATATTAAGAACTGAAGACAAGCAAATTTGACCTTTGTACCAGACAAATTGACAGGAAATATAGTAAAGGCTGTAACTAATAAATATATGGATAAATATGACATATTGTGGATTCAGATGGTACAGAGTTCTTTTTCAAAAGGCTTTCAACAAAGTCTTTTTTCTGAAGGCTCTTAAAGAAACTAAACTGTCATGGAATAAAAGGGAAAGGGAACTATAAAAAGGAGAGTTATGTGGGAATCTTTTTTTTTCAAAATCTGAAAGACAGACAACTAAAAGAGTAAAATGTCTGCAGGCACAATGGAAACTACTTAAAGACACTGTCCTGGATGTTCTGAAGAATACATACCACCTACCAAAAAAAGACTTGAGCAAGTCCAGAAGGAATATGACAAGGGTAAGGGAGGTCATTAAAAGCAAGAAGGCATTTAGAAAACCCTCTTTCTATCCAAATGAGAAAAACGGAAAAAATCTTAAACTTTAGTTGGAAAAAATAAGATGAACAATAAAAAAATCACAGGATATGCTCGGGTTATATAGCAGTCACTCATGTTAACACATGATTTTCTACAGCCAAGGCGTCTGGTTAAACTCTGCCTAGATTCTGCTTGAAATCACTGTTTCCTCTTTAGAGTGTCTTCTGAAGTCACCTACTGCAACTAGTAATGGCAAAAATTGTTTACTGTGCAATATGCTGAACTATTAGTTACAGTGTGTAATCTTTCTCTTAACATCTCCCACTCAGTGGGGAGTAGAAAGTGTCTGGTGATTGGGTTTTCTTGTTTGGTTTTTGTTTGGTTTTTTTAAGAAGGAGTCTGGGGAAGGTGCCAGGAACTACAAACCAAGAAGTCAGATATTTGTGCTGGAAGAACTAAAAGAAACTATTTTAAAAAGAGCATAAAATAGAAATCTTGTCTATTTGGGAAGAAACAACACAGTGTTTACAAAAACAAAAAATTGCTTCACAATTGATTGGAGTTCTTGAAAGAATGTTCTTAAATTCTTAAAGTCCTTTATGGATTAATAATCTACTAAAGAGGTAAGAGAAAGGAAGAAAAATCAACAAGTAGCTTGCAGAAAGGAAGAGTTTTGCAGGAATCTAGGATATGAGGAGAGCTTTTTAATGCATTGATTTGGAGGAGTTTGGAAAGTGAGATTAAAAGTTTGCTGATGATAGGAAGTTATTCTGGAAAAGTTAAATCTGAAGAATAAGATTGTAATGCAGTGTATCTGAGAGCTGAAGTGCTAGGCAGAATTCAAATTTGATACATGCAGAAGTAATACAATCTATTTGCCTTTTTATTACTAGGTCAGAAAAAAGTTAAATATTCAGAAAGAACGACAGGCTCTAAAGAAGTTATATGTACTCAGGAAAGACATAAAAATGCAATTGCAGGTATTTTTTCTGAAAATATCATCTCCTTGACTAGAAGAGACCAAAATGGAAAATAGAATTCTGAGAAACAATATGGAAGAAATTAAGAATAAAGAACTTCAGTATGACATAATATTCCTGTATTTTGAATATGATATGAATACCATAATTATACCATCAGAAGGCCATATTTTAAGATTCATACTATGAAAGTAAGATGATCAGACGTGTGCAACATCATCTTTACATGAAAAGAACTCTTCAACCTAGAAAAGATGTAATTGAACTGTGGCATGAAAAAGACAGTGTGATGACAAATTTTACTAAAAAAGTAAAAGGAAGAAACCTCTTACTCTGTAAAAAAAAGTTAGCACCTAATGAAATGATGTAGTAGCATATTTAGAACAAAAAACCATTTTCTTTCACACTATGTTAACTATACCTTGGAGATCTTTGCTAATATTTGGTCTCAAAGTCAAAATATAAATAGGCACTCCCATGATGCTCTAGCAGTAGTTTTCAGAAGAGGAAGTTAATAGTCTGTTATTTGACAGAAGGTAGGAAGGCATAGCAGAAGAAGGATCCCTCTTAATGATCTGTTAACAACCATGAACAGAGATAAGATTTTAGACTAGACAAAGGTTTGTTCTAGACAGACATTATTTCTTTAGCATAGATCTGCAGTCCAAACTTCATAGCACTTTCACGGGAAAAAATGTCAAAACAAAGCTCCACAGAACAAGCACAGGATTTTATATAAACTAAATTTAACCATTTAAAAACTATACCATAATTTAACCTGGGCATCTAGATTCTTTCTGGAGTCATTTGGGAGAAAAAGTACCTCCAGGCTAGAGGAAGCTATGTCACTTTACTTACTATGGTTATTGTCCTGGTTTGAGGACCAATTTTTTTCAGTAACTTTACTTTTTAGCTAGGCCTCTTCTAACTGCTGAAATTCACAGCATGTTGTGCAGAAAACTGTTCACTCTCAGAAGGATAAGACCCATGTTTAGAGTTGATGCCAAGGAACGGCATGCAGAGAGGCTCTTGCTTATCCCTATTGCTATAACACCCAAGGCCAGCCAACTTTGTTACTTGCCCCGTTGGAGAGTCGGAAGCAGAAAAGTGTAGAAAGGTCACACTTGTGGGGAGGAGTGGAGAGGACAGGTGACCCAAAACTGACCAGCAGGGTATTCCATCCCATCTGCCTCATGCTCAGTATAAAAGCTGAGGGATCAAAGGGTCAACCCTCTTTCTTCAATGGCCAGCGTCCGAGGACACTCTGTCTGCCTTTGATCCTGATCCAGAATCCAGATCCGGAATCCAGTTCCCGTCCATCACTGAGTCCAGTCTGGGACTTTCCCTGTGCCAGCTGGTGATGTGATTGTCATCCTGGGAGCCTGATATGGTTTTGTATATATGTCATTATTTCCTTTTTATTTTATTATTAATATTTCATTAAAGTAGTTTAGTTCCTTCTAAACTCTCAAGTCTCTCTCTCTCTCTCTCCTGTCTCTCTTTGAAGGGAGGTAGGGGAGAGCATCTGTCATTCTACCTGAGTGGCAACCCACCCCAAACCAAGACAGGTATGTACCTTGGAAAGGGATTAATTCAACTATCTACCTTTCTTTTAAATTTTTATATGTGGTGGGATGAATATTTTTAATATATAAAATATTTTTATGGTCACCTGCTATTTTTGCTTTATAGTCTTTAATTGGGGCCCTGACAAAGAGACTTCAATTGTTGATGTTATCCAAACAATACCAGCCTGGATGGTATGTTTTCCAGGATTTTATCTATCTAGCGATAGGAGATTTTTTATTTTCAAGGCAAACACAACAAAAGCGAACAAGGTTTGCCAAAGCTTGGGATTTGACTAACAACTGCTAGAGTGTTCTTCAAACAGTAGTTTTCTGTTGTTCTGAAAAGTTGTTTTTAGCATAAAGAACTGGTCATTGAACCAACCTACTTCCAAATGTTTTACAGTAATTAATGTGTACTGACAACTGTTTGGCTGCTGTATTAAACAGTTGTTCAGCAAGCTGAAGATGTTTCTCCTGTACTTCAGGAAGTGTTTTTGCATTTTCATTAGACAGTAATGTAACGGAAAAAAACCCCTATTCTTAGCTTGAAACTATGAACACTAGATTTCCACTATCATCACTGTCCAGAGAAATATCCAATTCCACCTAAATTCTTCTTTAGCATCTAAATTCTTTTCTGATTCACTTGTTTTTAGTCTGATCCTGAGCCAATTTACAGGAATTTTGGTTCAGGTCCTTCAAAGCTCATTTAGCTCTATTTTACATACTTAATCTTATCTTAAAACTAATAATGAACTGAGAAATACCACCATCGCTGTTTTACAGATAAACTGTCAGGAAGGATTGTCTTTACTTGTGTGAAGATCCTCATGCAGCTGTTTTTCTCACACATCCGATGGTAATGTTTGAAATAATCTATTATTCATTCTTTTATGATAAGCCTCTAAAAGCTTCAGTCCATCAAAATATGTGAATGAGTGTCCCTTTTTAATTACACAATCATCTGAAACATTAGTGTTTTAAAGGTCAGTTTTGATCAAGGAAGGGGTGTATTTGTTTAAAGGCCTTTGAGGCCAGATTTTAATATGACTGCAATACATAGTGGGTGAATGGGCTTATTTGATAGAAACAATTATTTGAAAATTAAACCCTTACACTTTCATGTTATTATACTACTGATATTCCTGATATTTTCAACTGTAATTCATCATGGATGTATAGTTGAACCTAAAAGTTGTACATTTGTTCTGAGCCTGGTTTTGCTAAAGTATATAACTGTTATATAACTGGTTTCTCTTCCTAAAAAGTCTCCCAGAGTAAAAACTTTTTTTTTTTTTTTAATTTTTATTATTTTGTTCTAATTCAATTAATGTCTTATGTAGTGGTTCTTCTAATGATTAATACTAATTTGCCACTGGAATCAGTATGCCTGGCTTTATCTGGAATAGTTTTAGGCATTTTTTTAAAGTGTATTCTGGAAAATAACTTTTCTTACGTTACCTTACAAAAAATAGAACTTGATTTTTTTAAGCTGTTGATCCTAGAAGCATATGGAGAAGTTACACAGTACAAGCTTTATACTTCATCACCTCATCAGAATAATGAAATACTGCATTCAACCAACATTGCAATCCAACAGCTACACTTTGGGTTTGCCGACGCAGCTTCTGTAGTGAAGGATGGAAGCAGAAGATGGTAACTTATATATTAAAATCAGAATATGCTGCTATTAATGGAGAATAGGTAAATTAAAAATTTTCTTTCTGATTTAAAAAATCTACACAATTTCAAAAGCGAAAATGAAAGAGGATGCAACTGAATTGTTAAAAAACAATTAACCATGCCATCAGCATTTCAGACTAAATATGTTAAGAAAGATGACTTAAAAATAGGAACTGATTTCAAGTTTTCTATTTTATACAGTCCAGATGCAAAACCACAGGAAAGCATGTCAATAAAGGGGAACGTGCTGGAGCAGAAAAAGACAGAATCATAGGTTTTTTTACTGTAGTTAAGATGTTCGTTAGGCTTTTAGTTAGTTTGGTTGTTTGTTATATCTTAAGATTTCCTTGTCTACACTATTAAAAATCTCTTTAATTTAATTGTGTAAAGATTTTACCTTTTCATTTTTAGGCAGTTTAATGTGTGACTGTCTACTTAAGCATAGTTTCAGTGAAGGAAGCTTTATCTCGGATGACTATCAAACTATGCGACTATCAAACTGGGAGTACATTCTAGGGTTTTCCCACTTAGTTTGGTTTGGTTGACTTCAATTGACTAATGTCTTAGAAATTTTGGAAATTAAAACATTGGACTTGTAAGTAATATCTCACGGATTCCCAGCAGTAACTATGAATAGCAGTCTTATAGTGTTATTTTGATACTCATTTTAGCTTGCATATTTTTTGCAGTAAGGTTTTATATGGTTATGTTAATCAATGAACCAAATTCCCATGATACTTTGCTATTCGGGTTTAGGTTTGACTAAAATTATGACCCCTAGCCTAACCGATTCTTTTGGGAACTCATTAGACTGTGTATATAGAAATGCCTTTTCTAGCAAATGTGACTGATTTGTACTTACTGCCATTTTCCATATTCTTCTTTTAAACTACCAGAAGTTACTGGCAAAGCAGTCACCAACAAAGACCCATGTGATTGATATTTTCAGTCATTGGTGTTTCTGTTTTCAAAGATAAGCAGATGGGAATTATGTATTTCTGTGGAAATTAGTGAACTGTAGGCTTCAGAGGGGGTATAAACTTGAATAGCTAATTGTGCATCATGGACTTACTGTATTTTTGCTGTCATAGCTTAGGGGACTAGAGAGCACAGGGACCAACTAACACATTTATCTAGAGGTTAATTAGTGTCTTGATCAATAAACGGGTAGAGCTGAATGTGAATGGTTTCTTGAAACATCACTAACACTATAATACTTCACTGTCAAGATTAAAAAATCTGTTTGACAATCAGTTTTCATACTTAGACTCTGAATCAAAATTTCAGGAAATTATGCAACACCTGAAGAATACCAGAACAAATTCAATGGTTCTGTATTTTACTCCATTAAAATTGGTAAGATTTGGTAAATTCAGCAAGATTAATGGACTTGAACTTAAGTAGGAAGAAAAGTAGAAAGAAATCTTTTACTTTATGAATAAAAAAATCATAAAGCCACAGAAACTTGTCATAAAAGCATCTCCAGTTTATCCTATTTCATAGGGTAAAATGAATTATTGTAATGATTTATGTGAGAAAGAAATTCTAGTTTATTGAAATCAAAGTGATGTTTAGTTGCCCTCTGCTGAGGACAAAATTTTATTCCTAAGTCACAGTTAACACTTGTGTTTATCTGCTCACAGGAGTAGATTTCTAAAAAATTCTGCCATTCCTTTGAGATACTTTTAGTATTACCCAAAAGAACATATTTCTTTTTTCTTGACTACCCAATTCTAATGAATGTGAAAGGTAGATTTCTTTAGGTTCTACTTTCTAGGTATAATAAGAAAGGACAGAAATTCAAGTAAGTTCCCAATTATGTGTCCTGCCTTTTTTGGTATTTTTCAGTTTTTCATTAAAACAGATTTTTTTAGGACAAGTTATTATAAAACTACTATTACTACTATAACTACCACCACTATGACAGTGAAAACAGTAAGTTTCTATTCAAGAAAACTCAAAACTGTAGAGAAGAAAAAGACATACACCAATGTATATTCTCTCAAAAAATAGTTTCTAGCTTTTGATGACTAGCTTTTTTAATTATCTCAGGACCCCAGACTTCCACTGGGGAACTGAGTATTAGACATGTTTAGTGTGTTTAATAGCTTCTTCAAGTTAAAAAATATCGGAGATACAATGGGTGCTTTTACTCCACACCTTACTTAGGAGTAGAAAAGGCAGAATTTACAACACACTGATCTTGCTGTAGCCATAATTCACATAAAATACATATTTGTGCTAAAAATACTCAAACTCAAAATCAGCACTGAAAACCACCTGTCAATGATGATGCAGAGTATTACACATTCAAGGATAATACACGCGACCAGCTGACATTTATATGGCTGATAAATAGGAACGTGAGTATTTGATACCCACCATATGGGCTGAGAAGCTGAAAAGTAGGGGAAATACTGTGTACAGCATGCACTGTTAGAGGCACTTTTGGGGCCCGGAGGTGACAGTCTGCATGTGTTATCGGGGATCCCAGGATAATGACTCAGCAGCACTTGTATCATCCTGCTCTGAAAGTGCACTCAGTCTCACGTAAATCAAAACCTTTTGACACACTTTTGAACCCAGTACAGCTTTAAAGGACTCGGAAAAGATTTTATGGGCTTGAATCCACTTGCCAATATGTATTGTGTTGGAGTTCTGGAGACCAGACAAAGTCTGTACTTCCAACTGAATTGGCAGTAAATTTCCTTTCTCTTCTGTTCAGTCATGAATGGTTGGTTATTTAAAGTAATAAACAAAGGTGAAAGAGTTGTGCTACCAAAACTTGCAAACACTTGAAAAAGGTCTTTTAACACTCTTCTGTTTTCTGGCCTATCCAAAATCAAGAAGTCTGATGCAGCATTAATCTATCTATTTGGAACAGAAGATATTAATACAGTCTTTTTTATGCTTAGCTGTGAAAGAAATTGGCAAAATCGTATCAGTCTAAGTGCTACATTCTTGTGTCCATACCATGTGTGACTACTTTGAGCTTTACTTTAGAGGAAAGCTTAAGTAATGAAGCTTGCTTACTCAAAAGGAGGTAAAACTCTTGATGTTAATACAAGAAGAGAGGTGGAAGGAAAACTGATCTTGTCTATATAACGTAAAGATGGGAAGAAAAAGACCCACTCTTATCACTTTCAAGTTAATATTGTATCAAGTGAGTGTAGCTTTCCGGGTATTAAACAGAGATACCAAAGCACCCATAAATTGTATGAAACCTAACTGACTATGCTCAAAATGAAATGTCAATACTATTAGAAATCTGAAAGGTTGTGTAAACCATACAAACAAGTCATTGTGGTGAGCCCATAAGGTAATGTTGTCAAGGGTCACCTGGCATACTTGTATGACTTTCTATTTGAAGTGGGCAGTAGTGTGAATTATTAGGATATTCCAGTTTGAGATAGAAATCTGACCAGACTAGAAATATGATGGTCCTAAATGTATTAGAAATGAGCATTTGAACAAGGTGGGCGGGGAGACTGTGCCATCAGTTTGTTAGTAGAGTTAACCTCTGGCATATCCCTACTTGTACATGACAGAGGTCCAAAATTAAGAGTGTATAATGTGAAGGTATTTAGCATTAAAGTGGAATGTGAGGTAATTGTGCTAAGCCATCACTGATTTCAGACTCTCTATTTGGAAAAATCCAAACAATCTATAAACCATCAAAGCTTAATCCTTTCCTGGACAATGAAAAAGGAAATCATAGAAGCCAGATTTAATAAATGAATTCTCAACTCCAGAAATGTTTCTTTCAAATCACTCAAAACAGGTATAGAGTCACAGGATCATGTGACAGGTCCAATCTCCTGTTTGAAGCAGGTCTTTAGGATGGGGTGCTCAGGGCAATATTCAGGCAAGTTTGCAATATCTCAAGGGTGGGACACACTCAGTCTCTGGGCACCTTTTCCAGTGTTTGACAACCTACAGAATGGAAAACATTCTTCCTTATATCAGGGCACAATTTCCCAACTTTCAACTTATGTCCTTTGTTTCTTGTCCTTTCATTGTCTGTTTCTGAACAGTGTGGTTCCAGCCCCTCTACACCCTCCTTTTGAGTAGTTGTGGATTCATAATAAAAAAAACTTAAAAAAAAATTTAAAAATATACATATATGAACTGGATACTCTGGATACTCTGAACTGGGTACTCTCTGTGCCTATTTCAGCTTGTGATTCCAGCACTAAACTCTTCACACTGATGGGGGGCCCATGGAAGCACAGAGACAGTACGAAGCAGAACCCTTTTATTAAGACCTCTCTTCTATATTCTGCCCTCTTTTCCTGTTTCCTCTCTTTTCCCTTTTCCCCACACTCCATCATATGCCTGTGTCAACTGCAGGATCTTGGCTTTTTTTCTAAATCACTGTTCCAGCAGAAAAATGAGCGACAAAGTCAACAGCTTTTGACTGTGTTTTATTGGCCTCATAGTAACAATCCTTCAATGAGACCATGAGCAGCTTTTCTAGGCAAGGCAGATGTCTTGAATACAATAGATTAGGCTGCCAGCAGGGGTGAAAAAAAATAAAAAAAGAGATGTCTTCAGCATGTAATACAAACTAGAGTCTGTTGTTTAGTAGTAGACAAATCTTTCATGTTGAAACCTCCTGAACTTTTATTTATGCATATGACAGGTCCCTTATTGACATTACCTCCAACCATAATATTAGTGATTGGCATTATTTCCAGTTGCACTATTACCATTGTATTTCATGTAAGGAGACTGCCCACTGATTCTTTAGCTCTTCCACATTTTATGCACCTAACAAAGCAAATTNCCCCTTTAGCAATACCATGGTTTATTTTGCGGGTTTTTTTATGGAGTTTCCCAGTCCTGTTCTTTGAACTTGATGAGTAGAGCCATCAATGTCAGTACTTGTACTGATGTTTATGATTTGTTGCAAGAACCAAATTTCTTCTGAGAAGATCAAGAACTTGAGTATCTTAATTTGCATAGGCACTGATTCAAAACACTTATACTGATGTGCTGGAAGTAGAGAGCAGTGCTTTTTTATCTTGTAGGGAAAAATAGAAGTCTTAGGGTTTTTTTTATTCTACTTTCTCTTAAAGCTTAGAAATGAAAACAAAAAATAAACACTTCCGTGTATAAAATTTCCTTATAAAGGATCTGTACCCATCTGTACAAAAGAAAGAAACTAGTAGAAAATAGAACCATATGATTGCCTCTGAAAGTTTATGGTGAGCATTTTCCCTTTCTTAGTGGAAAACTGTGTAATCGTTGTCTACATATTGCTAGCATTCTTCAAACAGGTTTTAGTACTTTCCTCTCTTAGTTTCTACTTTTTTTTTTCCCTCTAAATTGTCATTATGATTTTATAACTGGTGACAAAAAACAAACCTTAAAAAAATTTTCAGGTCTAGACAATGTTTTACTTAGAATATGCTTTGCACTTTTTTTTTTCTTTCTGAGCCAAGTTATACTAGTGTAGAAGAACCCGACTTTTTCCCCCAGTTTGTCTTGAGGCAAATCAGTGTTCTGAGTAAGAGAAATTGATGTTTTTGATCTAACAAAATAGAACTGTTTTTCACAGAAGTGAAGATGAGTATCTCAATAACTGTGAAGGAATAACTGTAGAGCAAAGGGCAAGATCCCCTCATCATTTGCAGTCCCTGGGGAATATTGGTCTCACTTAGATGAGCTGTTTGGACAAGCTCTGTAGCAAATTTGGGAATAAAACAAAAGGGAAAATGTTTCACTCTCAAGAAAAGGTCAGGACGTTTAATACAGCAGTAATAAAGGATGCATTATACTTTTCAGAGAAGCACAATTATTTTTAGTTCAAGGTGTGATATGTCAGGTACATATCTTTTCTCACTCTGTCTATTATACTGTACCAGAAATGTACAAGACAGCTTCACTGTTAGCCTGATTACTGACAAGTTTTATTTCTTTATTTGACTTTACAGCAGTATTCACCGTATTGTGGCTCTTTTGGGAGACTGAAGATGCACATCGTAATAACTAGACTTTGGGGTTTTTACTGGAAATACAGCCCCACCCCCTTTTTTAACCCTTCTCTTTTGAATGTATCAGGTACAAAATGAAGTCATAAATGACGATAAATTACATCATCCAAGTTACACCACCATGCTGTAGATTTATACTGTAACATTAAACGTATTGTTGTAAAACTAACACTCATAAAAGAATAGGGATTGCAATAGGTATGTATATTCCAAAAGTAAAAAAAAATAATCTATGAATGTTAGCTGTAATAACTTTTGAAAACATAAGGATGATGTAGGGGTTTTTTAAAAGAATTTGTAAATATTGCAGACTGTCACATCTGAGAGTATAAGAACTACAGTTTTTCCTTCTAACTTACAGAAAAACAGCTTTTAAATTCAGAACTGCCCGGGTTCCTTTTATGGTTTCCATGTTTTTGACTGTTCTACTATAACAAATGATTTTAGAAAATTAAATGGAGCAGAGGGAAGGGTTGCTATAGTTAATGGGGACAATGCTTTGTTTCTGAGAAAAGAAACTAGTGAAGCAGCTGGTTTTAAATTTGAATCCAACTAGTAGGAAAGAGCTGGCTGAGACATGAGTGTGGAAGGTCGTTTGATTGAAAGTCATCACAAGATATCAGAGAACTCTCTTCTAAGACGGGGAAAGTGCGAGAAAAGCATTGTGAGGAAAATAAGCTCCTGAAAAACAGGCTTCAACAAACTCAGGTATGGAACGTAATCTAAGGAACATATTGCAGTATAATTAATATCAATTAATATCTAAACCAGACTGTTCAAAGCATGGCACTAAACTAGTCTGGTGTCAGCAAAAGGCAGCAATGCTGAGAAAGACTCCTACACCAGAAAGGAATTGCAGGAATACTGGAAACTGGCACACGTCTAAGAATAATTCTGCAAAAGAATAGAACAAATTTATAGAGATAAAATTAGAAAGAGTAGGGAGCAAAATTACTTAAAACTAGCAAGAGACATGAAAAGTACCTAGGAATAAGTTCTGTAAGTGCATCAGAAATAAGACAATCTCTGTGCTCATTTCTGAACAGTTTAGAAATGTCCTTTAAGGCTGTGTGAGCATGCATTTTTATATATATTAGTACAATGGACAAATTTGTTCACCAGCAAATTGGAAGTCTTTCAGACGAACTAGCTCTAACAGGGCTGAAGCTGCAGGTTTCTTTCCTTTTATCCCTGTCAGATTAGTGAGGATCTTATGTAATGAGCTTTTAAAACTGAGGGAAATTAGAGAAGGATCAAGGGAGGAGTGGCTTTTTCAGACAGTGAAATGACTCCTCTGACTATATGATCTTATAATTTATACCAAGTGACATACAATATTATTGAAATACACTAAAATGTGAAAGACAATGGTGTAAATACAATTAAAAATATCTGCATCTACCACATCAGGATTGCAGTTTATCAGGACAATGGCTGCAGGAGGGGACAAAAAAAATCCTTCCCTCACAAAGAACATTTTACCTCCTGCTTATCCACAATACCCAGTCATAGAACATCTAGTCACATGGCAAAATACCTAATTCAAGCATTGGCAGTTAACATCTGGCTCATGCCCCAAAGAATGGGATTTTAAGTGCCTTATAAATATTAAATCATACCTAACATAAGTATAGATACACTTAATACCCATGTAACTGTCTAATCTTATTCTGAATCTTGTTAGACCTTTTTGTTTATTCCATGTCTCCGGTTATTTTTATCTTTGGACCTTCTTTTTTCTGGTAAAGTCACTAGAAGTAAAGCACAGATCCAAATATGAATTGTTGAAGCTCTGTGTTTGAACTTGCGGTGACCTGTTCTGCATTTGATATTAGGATTCAACTGTATAGTATACACTTGGAATTTCATATCATATTTTACTTGTAAAAAACCACTGTAGACTTTGTTCCAGTTCCTTTCGGAAAACAGAACTAGTGCTCACAGCTCACAGTTAGTTATTTTTTTATGTAGGTTTTTTCCTAGAGTTAGAGGCATACAACAACAACAAAGACTCTTAAAGCTAGTCAATTGCTACCCAAAATATCCTGAGTTTTTTTCATGACTCATATGACTGATCCAATCATTGTTCTACAACCCAACTTAGAGAACAAAAAAGTAGCAAATTTTGTCTTTGTGACCAGTATCACTGAATTAAAGATCAGCATCAATAAGTGAAACCGTCCTCTCAACACTGATAAAAATGAATTAAATTCTAGTGAATTTATATTAATTTTATTCACTGTGTGATGGTACCTTGAAGCTGCTGTGACCTTTGAGGTTAATGTCTGTAGATGACTTCTTATGTTGAGCATAGCAAAACTACCATCAAGGTTTTAAAATAAAAAATGTTTTTATTTGAATAGATACAAGAGAGGCTTTTTAAAGGGTTGTTGTTTTTTTTTTCCAAGAAGACTGGGAGAAATAAAAAAAGAAATTAGTAAGTAAGATGCAAGAGAAATGCTAACTCCATAGTCTATTCTGAGTTCTTGGAGGGAAGAAATTACCTAGAGGCCTGGTCGAGGTTATTGGAAGATCTCTGTGCTCTCCAAAGCCTGTCCTCCTCATTTAGCTCCAGGTTCACTGTTAGCAGCTGCTTGCATGTTCCAAGTGCTGTTCCTGTCTGCCTGTTCCACCCCTGCCCTCTGAAAGCTTTCAGGTCCAGCATACGCTCAGCTTCCCCTCAGGGAAGGCTAATGATGATATAAGGTGCCACCATCTCCAGAGAAGAGCAGTCAGGATAGGGTAACCAGCAGCCTCATCCATTGCTGCCCAGCCACATACTCTCAAAAGAGCATACCAAGAGAAAATGAGAACATCTGTCACCCATTAGGGTTTGCAGTGCTACCCCTCCAGACATTAGTGGTATTCCAGTTAAAAGGAGTCAGAGATTTCATGTGCTATAAACAGGGCTTCCCTGCATAAACAGAAGAAATGTCTTCAAACCAAAGTAAAATCCACTGAGCATTGCATAAGGCTTGCAATATTGTTGTTCAGACTTTAAAATATATTCCTAGACTGATTCACTTCACTTTGATCTCATCTGGATTATTTCTATTACCTACAGCAGAGTTAGGTTAGCCTTTCAGTTGTCAAAACTATTGTTTTGTCTTTCACAAAGATTTTTTTATAATACCTTTCCCTAACAGATTTTATTGAGTGATTAAAGCTTTTCTCTGTGAGCTGAAAGAAATGAAAATTTTCTTTTCATATAATAGCTATAATGAGAATCCTGCTCTGCTGTATCACTATTAGGAGACCAGTAATTACAAGATTTCTAACAACATCAATGTTTGAGGCAAATCTCTTTCTAAAGAGGAAACAAGGTTAGATGGAGCTCTGCTGAAAGCCCTTTTATTTGCCATGATGCCAAACATCAAACTATGAAATCATTTTACTCTCATTATTAACTTTTTCAAGAGAT
The DNA here is from genome assembly GCA_013397275.1 of Burhinus bistriatus. Classification (NCBI taxonomy): domain Eukaryota; kingdom Metazoa; phylum Chordata; class Aves; order Charadriiformes; family Burhinidae; genus Burhinus; species Burhinus bistriatus. Next base: position 24,191 of record VYXH01012165.1, on the reverse strand, counting down.
ATACTGCTTTCCCTTGAGTTGTTTTCAAGTCAGTGGGGAAAAGGACAGATGACTTTATCAGCAGAGAAGGAGATGAAGAGAACCAAAGAAAATTTGATGAGGTGTAAACAAAGCAGCAGCTTGAGCTGGAGGGTGAACTGTAAATTGCAACATGGTAGTGAGAAAAAAAACAATTTGCAAAAATAGCTTAAAAACTGTTAAACATCAAGGCAAACAACAGTACATTTTTAAAGCTTATTTAAGCAATAAGCTAAAACAGCACTTAAGTAAAGACAACAAACAAAAATGTTTCAACTTTAAAGCACAGTACAGTTACTTCCTCCCATTGCTCTCACACTGCTTCATGGTTAACTCTAGTGTTGTGCCAGAGATTCTACAGTACTCTTTTTTGAAAAGTGTAAAAATGGAGCTTGTATATTTTAAGTGGCTTCATCTTGGTTTTGAGTTATTAAAACATGATTGGAAACAAATTGCTTGATGTGCTTTTAGTATGTTGTAAATTTTGTTATTTTTTGATGGAATGTCAATTGTAATAGCTTAAGTAGATGATTTCCCTTGGTATATGTAGGTGTGCTATTCGTTAGAACTGCCAAAATAAAACAAAATTAGAGTTTGGCTAGACTGGCACAGAAAAGCGTAACTACCTTTAAAGATGAAATGTAATTTCTATTTCTGTATCAAAAAATTTTGTTTCCGAGTAAGTCTGAGACTAGAAAAGCACATCATCCTGTAACTTACTCTCTTTACTATAAAATGGCTGACATAATTATATGTAATTATCTTCATATTTATTAAAAAAAATAGAGCATACAAACATGCTTATATTTATAGGTACTCTTATGTGTAACTTGTGTGGCTGGAGAATCAAAGTAATATTTGCAAGTCTTGACCCAAAGGCAGTTCGTTTTGAAATGAGCTACAGATTCAGCCCATGCTGACATTAGGATGATAACTCTTTTCCCACTGGAGAGAAAAGTAACTGCAGGATCAAGGATGTCTTTTAAATGTAGTCGGTTTGGGTTTCTTTGTATGTTTAACTTGAAAATCTGAAACAATAACAGGCATTCGTACCAGTGAGAGGGAACCCTCTTCTGGAAAGGAGTACCTGTTATTTCTGTGAAGAGCAGAAACTATGGAACTGTCGGCTTTGTGAAGTGGTATTTCAACACACTAACATTCAAGGGATTCAGTATTATAACTTTTGAAAAAGTTTGTGTGGATACAAAACCAATCTCATTTAGACATGAAAAATGAGCATTTTTTTGTTCCAATTGAATGACTTTTGTACAACTACCAGTTTCAGAGTCACATTACTCCTCTTTTAGCAACAAAAGCCTAGGCACTCGTCTGTTGTAAGTGGGCCATAATTTTTCTAATGTGTCCCAGCTCCAGAAACATCAGAAGCAACTATGTAAAAATATGCAGATTCCTCTTTGACAACTCTTCTCATTCTTTAGCTGTAAACCACTACATATGTTTTCTTTTTTTTCTGTAATTTTCCAGAACTTGAGGAGTGTGCCTGCTTCTAAAAAGAAATCACACATATTGAAAATGGGAATAGCTGAAACTACTGCCAGAATACTGGTTTTAAACTGTATTTAGGCAATTAAATATCAATATCTAAAAAAACAAGCATAGCATAAATTAGACAAGAAAAAGTCAGAAATTCAATATGAGGTTGAAAATAGTGTATAAGAAAGCCCATTAACTTCCATATCCGATTCTTAATATACCGGAATTTAGGAAAGAATTTTAGAACATCCATGAGAGGAAAATATATATAAAAGATTGTAAAGATCAGAGTTAAATTAAGACTTCACAGCTCTTCTGAACCTTACTAAAAACTAATAATAATGTGATATTATTCACATTCCCTGAGTATTTTACCTTCATAAGATACGTTAGATATTTTTCAGTTACAGCCATTTATTCTTTCTCTTTCTTATATAGAATATACAGAACAATGGACAGTTGCTTTGACTAATAAGGTACGCTGGTGTATGAATCTCCACATGCAGCACGTGGAGTGAGGTACACTAACACCATCAAGGCAAAGTAATTTGAAAAGATAATACTTATTGTACCCAGTTTACAGCCCAAGGAACTTAGAGATGCTATGATTTTGCAGAACAGTTATTGACACAGTAAATGAACAGTTGATTTAGGAAGAATATTTTTTTCTTGTGTTTTTTCTTCCTGAGTGCAAGGATTCGCATAAGTCTGAAGTTTGTCTGGTGGTAATTCATGTAAGTCCAGCTCAGAGAAGACGTCACAGTTTTCACAGAAGGGCAAGAATGAAAAAGCTGAAAGATTTTGTTGTAAAACATCTTCAACAGCTCTTTTTTTAAAAAACTGCATCAAGGTGAGCAGCAGTGATGGTGTTCCTGCCCATCAGGCACAATAAGGACCCAGGTTTTCATATTCAGGACAGTCAGATGTAACCCTTAGTAACAGCTGCAACGTAGTATGTCCAACAGCAGTGTCAATTAATGAGAAAACATAAAGTAGCAGGAGCTTTAACTCCATGCCAAGTCACATGCAGGTACAGAAGAGGCTTATCTTTGTATCTTCCTCAAACTACATGTCTCAGTCCCCCAAACTCATGCTTTTCCCTGTCCTTACCTTTCTACTGTACCACCACTTCAACCTACCCTCCTAACTGCAAGCCCTGTCCAGGTTCCTTATCTTCACATTTCATGTCTCCAGCCATATTGGTTTTGATGGGACGCATGGGCAGGTTAGGGAAAAGAGAATTCAGTTCACCACACTTCAGAGAACTTCCTCAAGAAGTGAGACACCTATTTTCTTTCCTTGTTCAAGATCATGTTTTCTTCTTACCAAGCGGCAAAAAGACCTTTGGCTACACATTAACCTGGTGGAATGCAGAGGGGCACGTGTTTCCTGTCGATCTGATCCCATGACATTGTGCCAAAAATAATTAAAGATTTATTGAGAAAGAAAAGACAGAAAAGACCATGAGTTCTTAGTCTAGCACTGAAGGCACTCAGCCATGAGGAGGCAATTGTTACTGTAGTTTCTGCTCACAGGGTTGCGTTTTACTCAGAGACTGAATAGTTTAAATATAGACAGAGCTTTAGAAACAAGGACCAGAACTTCCTTCTCACAGAGGAGACAGCAAAAAAATCACACTTTGCCTCTGTCTCTGTATACTCTGTAACATCAAATTTGTCCTTGTACAGCAGCATAGCTTGGAGAACTTAAGTACAGTCTATATATTGATGATAGGATGCTTTTGAGAGATACGTGGGCTGGATCCCTGTTAGGTTTTTGATTGAACTGAACTCCTACTCCTAGAGAAATTCTCTAAGGTATTACATAAAAGATAGACAGTGGCACTATGACACCCTTTTAGAAAAAATTAACAACCACATCTGCATTTTACAGGTGGCCTGAATGTGTTTGACAGTCTCACAGCTCACCAGGCTGGGCTTCTCAAGATGCTTCAGCGGAAGAATGCCGAATTTTCAAACTCACACCAGGCCTATATAGGAAATATAGATTGACATTTTCAGTACTTATGAACAGGCACAGAGGCAGAACTCAAGACATTAAGAGAAATTTAAAGTTTTGTCTTACGTACTTTTGAATGAGGTCTAACAAATTTTATTTAATTCCTGGTTTACATAAATAAAAAACAGATGTACAAAGATATATAGGAGTCTAATATCTCTTTGGGAGTCTGATTTCCCTTGATTTCAGTTGGAATTATGGTATATATAAATAGGGATAGGGCACTCAAAAGTGTGCCTTTGGTCCTTTTGTCCTTTGTAGCATAGATTTTAAAGTGCAAATAACAGTGTTTCTTTGTAATAAAACACCAAACTTTGAAAAGTTTCAAGTTTGAATTTCTTCACTGTTACAGGATCCAATGTTTTCAGATTACAGTGGAAAGGATGTTTTAATAGCTGCCAGCTTTGCTTATTCAGTCCTGGCTCAGAGAAGCAGCTGAATCTTTCTGCACGTTAGTAGAAGTTCAGCATTTGGAGACCTCACACCAAAGCCTGACTGCATTAACAAAAGAAAGCTTGGAGAGGAACATATTTTACCTAGCCCAAAAGACTGAACACTATTGAAGCTGGCGGACCTTGTCTTCCAAATGATTTTTTGTAATGTAACTCCTTCTCCTCTCTGGGTATACCTCTGTCTTTTTTGTAATAACCAGCTACTTCAAATGGCTATCAGCATTTTGGCACTGCCTGCAGTCCTGCGGAGGTATGTGGTCTTAAAAGCAACCGAATGCTTTCTCCCTTCAGTGCCTCGGTTGCGCAGCTCAGACAAGACTGAAACTGCTATTTGGCAATGAATTAGAGATATGATTCAGAACAAAACCAAAAGCAGATGAGTAAATGTATGCCAATTTTACATAGCTCCTTTTCTGAGAACCACACTTTCAAGTGTCAAGTGGGTGAAATCACATAAAGGTGTTTTGCTTTTTACTCAAAGGGTCAAGTATTTTAATACGGGCTTGTCTTTGGGATTAATTTAGTGTAACACGTGCTCTTTTTCCCTCCCCTTTTTCTAGCACTCCAGTTCCTGAAATATATATGATGATGCATGCAGCACAAATAACTGGTTACCATAGGAACAACTGTAATAGTGATCCCAAAGCATGGCTGGGGTTTTTTTCAGGATTTGTCTTTTTTTTTCTAATACAGTACTTTGCACTTACATAAAGCTCCTAGCCTTCTTCCATTTGCAAATCATTCTGGAAAAATGCTCTTATTTAACATGATCTGACTATAAGTCTATCAAAATTTTCAGTGTGTTTCCTCTAGCCTTCTGGCCTTGTGCAATTTTTCTACTAAAAAGATGAACACTAAAAAAAATTTTAAGAAAGGAATTTGGTATCCATGGCATTGTAAATGACAGCCTTATAATAAGCATTACTGCTTTAGATGTTGCCATGATGGTATTACTGAGCAAAGAAAAGCTCTTATTATATTTTTCTCTTCTTTTTCCCCATCATAATTTGCCCACCTACCACATCCTGGTACACAAGTATAAGAAAACACAAATATATGTAAAACAAAATGGCAGGTAAATTTTGATTCTTCTAAATGTAAATGTTAATATCTAGGTCTGCATATGCCTTTTCATCAGAGCCACGAACTGGGTTTCAGACATGCACTAACATACTGCGACAATCCTATGCATAGGTTTATAGGGAAATAATCAAGGATAAGTATTCCTTGGAGATGCTCCTCCCCTCAGTGTTCCCAGGGAACTGGAGGGAACGCTGTTTTCCAATAACATTAAAATTGCTTGAGTATTGGTGAGGACATTGTGAGAATGAGCCACTCCACCTGGCAAATGGAGACATGACGAAAGTCTGTCTGTTCTGAAGTGCATGGTCGTCTTTGGGCTGTTCTTAGCTCCGAGTTGTTTCACATTTTTGACAATAAAGCTACAATCCACATTGGCGTGGCTATCATAAAAGTTCTATATCAAATTTACTTAAAGGCTTGTGTCTTTAATCTAGCAGTAACTTAACCTCCATTTCGGGTAGCACAAATGAATAGGAGAAACATAGGGTAATGCTGCATAGGGCTTCCTTGGAGAGCAAGAATTTCAGTTAAAAACAAATAAAAACTTCTTTCTTTCGGTCATGCATATTACAGTGCACAACTTAAAATAATTAAAAAGGAATTAGGCAGTAAAATAACCACCGATAGAGAATGTGAACTTGATGTTATTGGAGAGATCTGCCTGCATTGCTGCATTTGAATAGTTAGTTCTAGTCCCATGTCTCGCATGAGTGCTGGGATGTTAGGATACGTCCACGCTGCAGCCACAGGAGGTTATACTGAGTTTTAAGTTGTTACAAGACTGCTGTTAGCAGTAGATCTGGACAGCTTAGCATAAGCTGTACACTACACTGCAGTCACCAACATACCTGAAGCGCTGACCTGCAAGTTTTGACAAGTTGCAATTTTCTCACCAAAGCCACATTTTAGGGGAAACTCCTACATCAAATCTATGCCAAAACTATTCTCCTGCCTAGCAAAAATTAGAGATACTATTTAGTCTACAAAATTTAAGCAAATGGTTGCTGTTACAAACTTCCACCTTGCAGAACAGAAGGTTTTTCACAGTCAGTAAGGCTGTATCAGTTTATATAAGCTGAGAAAATAAATCATAATGGACGGGGTCTCTGTTCTATAACTCAACCTTTCTGAAGTGTTACCTCAGGTAATTGTAAGTAATTGTGAAGTTTGCTGAGGCTTTCCCATCCACTGAAAAGAGCTATGCTACGTTTCTAGTCACAGTGGTTTCTTAGTGGTTTTTTTTTCCATGCAAACTGTTTAATTTGGTTGCAAAGCAGATTCACATCATCTTTTTTTTCCCATTTAACATATACAATTTGTAGTAATTATAGGAAACATTTGACACTAATTTGATGGTAGCTTTAGAGGACCTGATTAAATTTATTGGATTTGGACATTTAACTGCAGTGAAGTTAGTGTTTAGCAGTATAATTTCTATAAAACAGTAATTAATTTACATATACTTGCTGCTTCATTAATCTCTGTGTTTGGATACCTGAAAATGTAAGGTTTGGTAATTATTTTATTAGGCAATGAAAAGGAACAAAGTTTTTTAATGTAAGAGAGAAGAGAGTTTTTGCCAAGCAGTCAAAACACTATGACCTGAGCACTGGAACAGGCTGCCCAGAGAGGTTGTGGAGTCTCCTTCTCTGGAGACATTCAAAACCCACCTGGACACCATCCTGTGCAACCTGCTCCAAGTGAACCTGCTTTGGCAGGGGGGTTGGACTAGATGATCTCTAGAAGTCCTTCCAACCCCTACCATTCTGTGATTCTGTGACTCTGTGACCTTCCAAAGACATAAAAACACACATAGGTGGTCTTTCCATTCTTCCTTTAGAACTTAATGCAGTCTCTCATTCTTTATTGGAGGTGTCTGATGCCACAAAGGTAGCATGTAAAATGCTATTTTATTGTTTAGGTGATGATGATTGAAGGGTATGAGGTTACTGCCGTTGCCTCATGTCATCAATTCTCTCTCTGTTTCTACCTCCATCAGCATATCTGCACATGTAGGTCTCCTAACCTAGTCTGTCAAAATGATGCAGGCAAGGAAAGCATTTAAGCTACCATTTCAGAAAAAAACCTATGGACAGCTGTGCCTAAGTAGCAATCTCCAGCAGCAGGAGGGGAAATGAAAAGCAATGAGATTGTGCAGAGCTGAAGCCCTGTGTGCAGAGTGGTATGACGACGGAGAACTGCAGGACGTCATCAGCCCCTGAACTCGCACTCTGGTTAAACCTGATCAAAAATTATCCTGGCGCAGCAAATTCACGATATTAGATATATTAGCTTCTGTTTACTGCAGCAGCACTGTTTCTGCTCTCCCCTAGTAACACTGAATCACTTAGACGAATAATAGCAAAAATGTAAATAGGACATTTTTGAGAACTCATAGACCTTTTCTGTGAGCTATGTTGTCAAAGATGTGCTAATTTTTGGAGCTAAGCAGAAATTTTCCACAAAATACTCCTTTTGTTGAAAAATGAAAATTACTGCTCCTGAAATATTTTTCAGGAAACAAACAACTTTTTTAATTTGTAAAATAAAATATTTAGTGAAAAAAAAGTTTCTGCTGTGATAAAATATATATTTAATTGTGGAAATTTGAAATTGTTTTTCGTTTCAAAATGAAATTGTCATAATAAAATATAAACCTCAGGAAGTCCAACAATGCCAAGCGCAAGGTCCTGCACTTGAGTCAGAGCAATCCCAAACACAGATACAGGCTGGGCGATGAGTGGATTGACAGCAGCCCTGAGGAGAAGGACTTCAGGGTGTTGGTGGATGAAAAACTGAATATGAGCAGACAATGTGCGCTCTCAGCCCAGAAAGCCTACTGCATCCTGGGCTGCATCAAAAGAAGCATGGCCAGCAGACTGAGGGAGGTGATTGTCCCTACCTACTCCTCTCTCGTGAGACCCCACCTGGAGTACTATGTTCAGCCCTGGGGCCCCCAGCAAAGAATGACATGGACCTGCTCAAGCTGTTCCAGAGGAGGGCCACGAAGATGATCAAAGGGCTGGAACACCTCTCCTATGAGGACAGGCTGAGAGAGCTGGGGTTGTTTAGCCTGGAGAAGAGAAGGCTCCGGGAAGACCTTATAGCAGCCCCCTAGTACTTAAAGGGGGCCTACAGGAAAGATGGGAAGAGACTCTTTATCAGAGAGTGTAGTGACAGGACAAGAGGTAACGGTTTTAAAGAGAAAGAGGGTAGATTTAGATTAGATATTAGGAAGAAATTGTTCCTGTGAGGGTGATGAAACACTGGAACAGGTTGCCTAGAGAAGTTGTGGATGTTGTCTCCCTGGAAGTGTTCAAGACCAGGTTGGATGGGACTTTGAGCAACCCAATTTAGTGGAAGGTGTTTCTGCCCATGGCACGAGGATTGGAACTAGATGATTTTTAAGGTCCCTTCCAACCCAAACCATTCTATGATTCTGTAAAAATGCTTATAATATATATTTTCTTCAGATTTAAATTATTTTTAGTTGGGAGGAAGCAAGAAGGAGAATTTTAAACTGCGAATGTATGAGTGTTGGTTTGTTCACATAACATTTTCAATTCACAGGGCACAGAATAGGTTATACAAATATTTAAATTTTTCACATTTTTTCTCAAAAAATATTTCTGACGTCTGCTAAATTTTTTGCTCTTTTTGTGGAAAAGTCAAACTAAACATCCAAAATTGAGTCATAAGTGACCAAGAACGTCTCTGAAATACATTTTTTTTGATCCTGTATAAAACATCAAAAGGAAAACATCTCTTAGAACATTGTTCAAGACTGATTAAATTTAAACTGGTCTTGGGATTCTTATTAAATACCAAATATTTTTTCTGAAACTTCTATTTTGCAATATGCAAGTCAAGCAACACAAAGAAACAGAGAAAAGTAGAAGTGTACAGTATTCACATAGCAACAGAGACTGATTTTAATAGACACGATTATGAAGTAGATGGGGGTGTGTGTGCATGTTGGGGGAGAACTGCAATTATTTTTAATTTAGAGTGAAAAGCCAAGAATTTTCAAAATGAGGAAAAAATAGACAAGCAAGCTATAAAAAGAACTCAAAATGAGAGTAGTAGATTAAAAAAAACCTCATTTGTCCCTTCTGTCCTATGTATACAATTAACACAGATTTCTTCTCTCATTTGGTTTTAATGAAGTGTTAATGGTTTCAGTATCTTCTTCTTATATATAGCCATACTTTTCATAGTGCAGGTTCACAAACAGGCTGTAAGTTTTAGTAAGTGCCTAGAGAATAAAGAGACTTGTTTGTGGATCTCTCCGTGCTTAAAAACAAAGTGTTGATCACAGTTATTTGACAGTGCAGTCACTGGGACTGGGAAATAACATAACTTCAATATACCTTTGGATATTATATTTGAGGACGCCAGTGCAGAGATTGAGCCTGTGGTCTGAGACCTCTGCACCTTCAACAAGAGTGGAAAACTCAAGCTCTATTGTCTTAATAACATGTATGATGCTGATTAGCATTTGATTTATGTGTCTTCTGTGTTTATTTGTTTATAAAAATGCCCTGTTTCTTCACAGTAATCAAAATCTTATGTTTTGTCAGTTTCCATGGCAACTATGCTTTTTTTTTGTTGTTGAATAAAGAAAGAATTATGTAAACCAAAACCATACATAAATTATCAATGCATAAATTGCTGCTATCTTGGTTTCTTAGTCCACTTCTCTATAGTTTGTATATCAGCAAATAAGCAATATAGTAAATTGACCTTTCTTTACCCAGGCTTACTACAACAATGGAAGAAAAGGAGGGTTTCACTCAACTTTTTATTCAATAACATTATTGGGCCAACTATCTGTCTAGAAATTCTGATAATATCTGACTCAAAGCATTTACAAATCATGAGTCATTCCCTTTAAGTTATAAGCCTGGTTTTTAAAATATTCAGACTAAAAAACCCCACCAAACCCAAAACCCCCCACATTTTTCATTTGGTTTGTACTGTGGAAGTATACTATCAATTTTGAAGGGTTTTTTTGTAGCTTAGTTGAGCTAAAAATAATATATTTTAAGGATGAAAACTTAGATCTGCATTAATTTTTGTATTCCAAAACGTGTCCTATCTGCTGATATGCAACAGTTCCAATCTCAGTCCTCTTAAAAAAATGAAAGGTATATTCAGACATGCAGACCTATAACTCTGTTATTATCTCTCTCTGTCAACTTCCATTGTTTCACTCTATCTGTGTAAACAACACCCAAAATTTCATTTGCAGCTAGATGTAGTTGAAATTAAGAAACTCTAGCTAAGATTTCAGCCTTTAATTTCTAGATGCCAACTGAAGAGTCAAAATCTTGGAATCTATCATGACATTCAAAAAAAAAAAAAAAAAGGAAAAAATCCTCCAAATCTGACTGCAGTATTTCAATTTTGAGAGTGAAAATGTTGAAATAAAACATTTTGACATTTGCTGGAATTTAATGTTTTGAGACTTCCATTTGAAAATATTTGAAATGTTGCTCCTGTGAATCAGAAGAAAATTGTTCTCTAAGGGAAATTTTTGGCCAAAATTGCAAATCCATTCATAACAGCTGCCAGACTTTCTGAGGCAGACAGCAAGATCTGAGCACAGAAATTCTCATATATGTAGCTATCCTGAGTGTAACTTGTCAACAGAAACCACAACTTATTGCTCATCATTCCTGACTTCCCACATTCTTGCCTATTTAATCATTGGTTTTGTCTGCATAGCCTCAATCAAGAGTAGATCTTTCCAAATAAGTAGCAACATACTAAATGTACATAAAATCTGCGCTGTTATTTTTAATATGAAAACAAAAGAATGAACATTGGACATGAAGGTTGTCTCCATGAGAAGTGCAGTGCATGTTGATTATTTACATGTGTAGTTTTTCTTCGTAAAGTCATATATTTCTTATGAAAGTAATGTAGTATACAAAACAGCATAACATATATTTATAATTGTTATCATTCAAGCCTTTGACTAAGTGCTATGGTTTAACCCCAGCTGGCAGCTAGGCACCACACAACGTCTCCCGCACTCTCCCCTGGTGGGATGGGAGAGAGAATCAGAAGGGTAAAAGTGAGAAAACTCATGGGTTGAGACAGAGACAGCTTAATAGCTAAGGCAAAAACTGCATGTGCAAGCAAAGCAAAGCAAGGAATTAATTCACTACTTCCCATCAGCAGGCAGGTGTTCAGCCATCTCCAGGAAAGCAGTGCTCCATCACGTGTAACACTTGCTAGGGAAGACAAATGCTGTAACTCCAAACATCCATCCCTTCCTTCTTCTTCCCCCAGCTTTATGTGCTGAGCATGAAGTCATGTGGTATGAAATATCCCTTTGGTCTGTTGGGATCAACTGTCCCCTCCCGACTTCTTGTGCACCCCCAGCCTACTTGCTGGTGGGGTGCTGTGAGAAGCAGAAAAGGCCTTGACTCTGTGTAAGCACTGCTCAGCAATAGCTAAAACGTCCCTGGGTTATCAACACTGTTTTCAGCATAAAGTCAGAACATAGCCCCATACTAGCTACTACGAAGAAAATTAACTCTATCCAGGCCAAAACCAGCACATTCTCCACCCCTTATTCCATATCATTTACATCATCCTCAGGTCCCACACTGGCCAATACATTCTCATTACCCACCCACGCCCTTCCCATCCTTTGATATAATACACAGATACCATTCCCCTAGTCTATGGACCACCCCTGTGAAATGTCCGTAAAATGTCCATAAATGGCCACAAATGGCCACAAAATGTGCACTGAGTTCATTTAGTCCATCACTTTGGGCTCCTTCTGTTATGGTGGTCACTCAGGACAAGAGAGATGGTGTGCTGAGTGGAGTTATGGGGCACCAAAGCCAGCTCAGATTGGGTCAGTGCTGCATTTACACTGTTTCCTGTAAGGCTTCTCCTCCATTATTTCGTGTGCTTCGTGTTATAGTAATTCCTATAACATGTACCTCAAATCATGGGTTACAACAATTTAAAGGTATATCCATTATAATCTCCACCTCTGGTCCCTTTGGGCCAGATTATGGGTTTTCACATTTTAGTGAACTCTTCCCCTTGCTCGTAGCCTGGCTAGAAACAAGGGGTTTCTGCTATATTAATTCCCATAACATGCAGCTCAAGTCCCGGGTTACAACAATTTAAAGGTATTCCCATTATAATCTCCACCCATGGTCCCTTTGTACCAGACCATAGGGTTTAACATTGCAATGAGCTCCTCCCCTTGCCTCTGTTCCAGCTGGGATTTATCCACAGACTGCAGTACCTTAAGGGTGTACCTGCTCCAAGTAGAGCCTTATTTATGAGCCACAGTCTCTTCAGGGGTATACCTTCTGCAGCATAGACTTATCCACAGCCACAAGCTCTTTGAGGTGAGAGTGTTCCAGCGTGGCCTTACCCATAGGCCACAGTCCCTTCAGAAGTAAACCTGCTCCAGCATGGCCTTACTCATGGCTGTAGTCCCTCCAGGGACGTACCTGCTCTGTCGTGGGCTTATCCATGGCCACATGCTTTGAGGTGTTCCAGCATGACCCCGTGCACAGCCACTGATGCTTTGAGGTGTACCTTCTCCAGCGTGGACTTATCCCTGGGCCACAATCCCTTCAGAGGTATACCTGTTGTGGCACAGCCATAACCACAGACACTGATGCTTTGAGAGGTACCTGCTCAGGTGTAGACTTATTCACAGCCACAGATGTTTCAGGGTGTACTGCTCCCAGATGCAGACCATATTTAAAGTACAAGATGCAATTAGAACTCGTGTGGAGGAAAGACTGAATCACAACCTATTTCAAGATTTGTCTGTTCAATGATACATGTTGTCTATTCAAGAAGTTGATACAAAAAGAAAATATTCAATCCAGCTCCAAAACTTTTTGGATTTTTTGAGGGTTTAAATTAATCTTCAGTGTATTATACATTTATATATTTTTAAATTTAGTAAGCAAATATTATGCAAGTACATACCTCTTTTGGATGACTTTGTAAGTCTTTCCAAGTGGAGGTATTAGGAAAGTCTGAAAGAGAATTCCAAGCATTTTATTCATGTTATACAGTTAGAAAATAAGAAATGCAAACTGTGTTTCCAACAGATAAATAACTTTCATTCTACTCCCCTCCCCACAAACATTCTGAAAATACTTCGTGTGCCAAACACTAGGGGAAAAAAAGCACTATTCTGTGTAGCTCAGTGAATATGCTGTTTTGGAAGCCCAAATGAAATGTGGTACCTCATAAAGTATCCCTTTCTTTCTAATCCTTAAGATATCATGAGATAACTATAAGAAATGTTCTAACTATCTACAAAAGCAAAAGATATATTCAAGGAAAATGTGAGAAATTGTCTATTCTTAGGTTTTAACTCAAGAAGTATTATGACACATTGTAGAATTTTTGTATAGGAGAAAGTCTTTAGCACCTATTGTGGGCTCTTCCAAAAATACATACCTTACTCTGTTGAAAATACATATAATAATTATCCTTTATTTAACATTTTTTATAATGCTATTCATTTCCTCTTTACAGAACACCGTATCTCTATGAACGACATAGACTGATTCAATACATTGCTATCCCTCAAATTTAGAGTATTTCCTTTCTATTTGTAAACTCAAAAAGCAGAATAGTATTTCTGTCATACACAAAAGAATTCCTTATCCCTTGCTACGCATTAAAAAGGAACATAAAGAACGTACATTTTGCTTCTAAATTTCTCTTCTTTCTCTTTAACTGGTTAATGCTGAATGCTCTAATTATTTGTGCAGTACTAATAATTTATTAATCCAAATATTAAGATGGGTAAGAAATATCTAGTCATCTAGGCATTTGACAGAGCATTTAGCCAATCAGAAGTTCAAAGCAGAAGTGCAAATACAAAATGCATCTCTCAGTTAACAGTGTACCAAGACCATGGTCTATCCGATGTCTTTGAATAAGTGTGATTCCATCACAGGGATACGAGATGGTTTCCTTGTCTTTTTCTTCCAAACAGGTTCTGATCAGAGGGATGGAAATGAAGTCTGTGACTACTGAAGATCAAGAATGACATTACACTGGCTTACTTTTTGGAATCGTGCATGCCACCTGTAGATGCATTAATGTCCCTAAAATGGGATCCTAAAATGGACCTTCACATCATGTGCCTTCTCTGACTTACCGTTAACAGCAGAAGCTGACAAAATTGCCATGTAGCCAACTCAAAACAGCCACAGCTTCAGAACCTAACTGAATTCACTATAAACCCTCTTTTCTCCCTTGAGTATTTCCTCTCCCACTAAATCAAGTTGTGTTCTACAGATGACATACTACTGAAAAAAAAATATAAGTTGTTCTTACCAAAGCTCAAAGAACCTAGACTATACTGAAGATGGGAAGGAGGACAGATAAGGAAAATCACATAAAAGAGAATCACAGGATCATCAAATGGTTTGGGTTGGAAGGGACCTTAAAAATCATCTAGTTCCAATCCTCGTGCCATGGGCAGAAACACCTTCCACTAAATTGGGTTGCTCAAAATCCCATCCAACTTGGTCTTGAACACTTCCAGGGAGACAACATCCACAACTTCTCTAGGCAACCTGTTCCAGTGTTTCATCACCCTCACAGGAACAATTTCTTCCTAATATCTAATCTAAATCTACCCTCTTTCTCTTTAAAACCGTTACCTCTTGTCCTGTCACTACACTCTCTGATAAAGAGTCTCTTCCCATCTTTCCTGTAGGCCCCCTTTAAGTACTAGGGGGCTGCTATAAGGTCTTCCCGGAGCCTTCTCTTCTCCAGGCTAAACAACCCCAGCTCTCTCAGCTTGTCCTCATAGGAGAGGTGTTCCAGCCCTTTGATCATCTTCGTGGCCCTCCTCTGGAACAGCTTGAGCAGGTCCATGTCATTCTTTGCTGGAGGCCCCAGGGCTGAACATAGTACTCCAGGTGGGGTCTCACGAGAGAGGAGTAGGTAGGGACAATCACCTCTTTCAGTCTGCTGGCCATGCTTCTTTTGATGCAGCCCAGGATGCAGTAGGCTTTCTGGACTGCGAGTGCACATTGTTGGCTCATGTCTAGCTTTTCATCCACCAACACCCCCAAGTTGTTCTCCTCAGGGCTGCTCTCAATCTGTTCTCCACCCAGCCTGTATTTGTGCATGGCATTGCCCCAACCCACGTGCAGGACCTTGCACTTGGCCTTGTTGAACTTCACAAGGTTAGCACGGGCCCATCTCAAGTCTGTCCAGGTCCCTCTGGATGGCATCCCTTCCCTCTAGGGTATCAACCACACCACTCAGCTTAGTGTCATCCGTAAAGTTGTTGAGGGTGCACTCAATCCCACTGTCCATGTCCCCAACAAAGATGTTGAATAATAGTGGTCCCAATATGGACCCCTGAGGGAGACCATTTATTGCAAGTCTCCACCTGGACATCGAGCCATTGACCACAACTCTTTGAGTGTGACCATCCAGCCAATTCCTTACCCACTGAGTGGTCCATCCATCAAATGTATGTCTCTCCAATTTAGATACAAGGACGTTGTGTGGGACAGTATCAAATGCTTTGCACAAGTCCAGGTAGATGATGTCAGTTGTTCTTTCCTTAACTACTAACACTGTAATCCTGCTGTAGAAGGCCACCAAATTTGTCAGGCATGATTTGCCCTAAGTGAAACCATCTTAGCTGTCACTGTTCACTTCTCTGTTTTCCGTACACCTTAGCATATTTTCCAGGAGTATATTATCCAGTCTTGGATAAACTGGGGAAAACAGCCTGAAGAGGAGATTTCTTGTGATTATAGAATGACTTTTAGTAAGAGGAAAGGTACATGGTTTGAAGAGATTGTGTTTAAACTATTCAACATGGTCTCAATAAGAGCAAATAACTGATTGTTTTCTATGTTTATTTTTGTTTTTCACCTTGAAAGGAATGGAGAACCCGAATATATGAATATCATCTGGGAGTAAAGCATTCAAATAACTCAATGTTATGAAACAGTTTGTATTTTTTCCATCTGTTCACTGATTAGATTAAAGTCAATCTTTCTATTATATGAATGGTTCCCTAGATGATGGTACTGTAAGTTTCAATTTTATTAACAATGTCTGTTCATCTTGATAACAACTTCATAGCTCAAACCTGGGGGATTAATAATAACAGGCATTTCAAGTACTGACTACTCTTATCAGCATTTGTAGTAGAAACTTCTATTTTTCTTTTTTTTTTTTTTTTTAAGCTGTAACTAACCTCAAAGTTTTTTGTGCAAACTCTGATCCAGCAACTGTTTCCCTAATACAACTGAATAGATCGAGGTGCGCAGGAGCTGAGAATGACCTTTATGTGCAGTTTGACAAATATTTTCAGACTACTTTCAAAACATCTTAGAGTTGATACTCACTGGCAAAACTTCAGCTCTGTTTTAATTTTCCTTTTGTGAAAGGCAGATAGAAAGAAACAAAAGGACAGTAACATTTAAATGAAGTAGCATATTTCTATGTTACTATATTTTAGAAACCAGCAACAAAATGATCAGAACACAACCTTACATAATTTACTGGTGAGTCCTTACCTCAGCAAAGCCTCAGATAAAATGTTTTCTACTTTAAACTAGAAATTTAATTTTTAGGTGGAAAAATGATGAGATATTTGTGTCCATTTAGAACTGACTTACAGATTCCTTAATGTATCACTGAGCACATCCAGTGTTTTTCTTTGGTTCTCAAAAACAGAATGTACTTTGGATGTGCTTTCTAGACAGGTTGCATACTTTGTAGATCATTGTTACTTTAAATCGCTCTGTTC
This sequence comes from Burhinus bistriatus, assembly GCA_013397275.1. Classification (NCBI taxonomy): domain Eukaryota; kingdom Metazoa; phylum Chordata; class Aves; order Charadriiformes; family Burhinidae; genus Burhinus; species Burhinus bistriatus. Next base: position 7,334 of record VYXH01012165.1, on the reverse strand, counting down.
ATATGAGATACCAGTTTCCCTCTTTCACAACACAGATACGATATGGGCTTGATTTTCCACTGGTGAAACCAATGGGACTTTTATTAATGATTTTAGAGCCAGTAGAATCAAGATCATTGGCTGAACATTTAAAAGTAGCACCTACGGAAAGCCTTTAAAGGTATTTGTACCATTTATCTTATGAAAATTGAAGTTAGGCATCTAAGCATTCTTGCTAACCCCAGCAGATTTTTTTCTTTAGGAGTCCAAATGCCTTTGCAAACCTGAAACGTTTGTGGTTTCAGGTTTGTTAATGCTTGAAATGATTGTTTGATTTATTCTCATATACTGGTGGCAACAGGTTACTCAACTGTGAGATGTCCCTACCTCCACTTCACGAAAGAACACATAAACTTGTGGCAGAAAGTAGTCAAATGCTGTGCATCATGCACTGTGAATACTAGAAATGGATCTGTGTTTGAAGGGCATGGATATTTTGGACAGCAAATCTGCCTTATGCAAGAATTTGAGTTCAAGGATGACCTTACAGGACCCTGAAGTCACGGAGCTGACTAGAGTTTTTCTGAATCCCCTGTAAGACCTAGGGGAAATCTCTGTACCTTTGTGTGCTGGATAGAAATTGGCATTTCTCGTATTCTTCGTGTGCTTTGTCATGGTCAGGGCTGTATCTTATGGAATAGCACAGTGGTTCCTGTTAGGCCTTTAAGCAGTGCTGTGGTATAAAATATGATGAATATTCATATCAGAATAAATATGCATGTTGAAAAAATGCATAAATATACGAAGTATAAAAAAGACTTTGCTGCAGTTCATAGTTCTACTTTCAGCTGAATGCATTATTTTCTTTTAAAAAGAAAAAGTACCCAAGGAACATTTGTAAGTGTTCTGTCAGGTCAGATTGAAATCTATGACTGGTTAGATTTACCTTTCAAGATTTTATCTTAACTATTATGATAAAAAGTACAAATCGCAAAGCATTTAATTGTATCTGTTTTATCTGCATATAGAGTCTGGACCTTAAGCATGTTACCTTAACATATTCCTTTGAGGCACATTAATTAATGCAAAATTAAAGATAGTTATGGTAATTAAATCTTCTCAAAGTAAAAGGTGACTGTAGTAGTACTTAGCTCTAGCACGAGCCAAAAAAATAAAAAGGGAACTTACTAACATCTTCTTCATTAGTTTGGTATTAATACAGTGTCTTCCTAATGCCTCTGCTGAAATTTGTATTTTAAATGAAAGGCAGAATTTGCTTTTCATTGCCTGGTGTGTGACATTAGAGGTAATGAGAGACACGGTTGTATCTGCACTGTCACTGTTGGTCTGTCTCTTTTACATGGCTTTTATTCAATTTATGCAACTCTCACTCCATAAAACATTAAATAGCTACATTGTGAGGCTTCATGTGTGGTGTCCTTCAGTTTAATCTTCAAGTAGTTTTAGCTGAATCAGGCATTAAGAATACGGCCTCAGAGCGATGATGCTGTGCTCTGATCTTGTCATTGCAGTGACCAGGCTCTCAACAGTCCTCATTGCATCCCCTCCTAGATGTCAGTTCTGCCATAAATTTGTAGTTACAAAAAAACTCTATTTAACTTTTCTCTGAGCAGATCTGGCTCTGCTGCTCTCTCCTGCTTCAATACTGAGAGAAACACTAATAAATCTGTACTTCAGTACTCGCTAAAACAGAGATCAATTTGGTAAGCACCAACATGGAAACAAATAGGTCCTTTATAGCTATTAATAAAGGACGATAATTACTGGCATTAGTCACAGCATTTAATTTCACCAAAAGTAGTAGCTGGACAGTTTACTTTCCTCAAGATGATGATTTTCTGTGAGACATTTTCAAGCGCCATGGCTCGTGTTTTATAAATAGGCAAACCTTGCTTTCAAATGGTAAATAAATAAATAAATACCCTCTCTCCCCCTCAACAATCCTCCTCTCCTTCCCCAAAAACATATTGAAAATACTCCTGGTTTACAATAAACTATATACACATAAATAGAAGATTGGAACATGACAACATCTAACAATTTGAAAGATGCACTACAATACTAGTCTATGACTCTGAATAAATGTGCTTCTCTTCCTCTGAGAAGCACATGTTCTCTTGGTTTTATTCTTCAAAAAATAATTTGTTAATATGCTGAGAACATAGTGATAATTGCAGGAGAACATAACAATGAAAACATGAGAATTAATGAGAAAGAAGAAAAACAGCTTGATAAGTCAGTAGCCCATATTGTATGTCAGGAAGACAGAAAGTTGTTTACCTTCATTCTCACTGAAGTTTACTGCTGTCATCACAAAGTTAACTGCTCCAGACATTGCTCCATTTCCTTACCAAAGACACAATCTTTGTTTTCAATGACTGCAACACAAAGGAAGACCTGCTTTCCACACTGCCAAACTATGTTATATACAACTGATCACATGGAGTTAGGAAGCTACAGGTATGACCAATACATAATGGGAGACCATCAGGGAATTTTTGGGTACTATACATACAGACCAAGGAATCATAGCCAAAAAAATGGTGACCACTATACCACCAAAACAGGAAGAATGGATGTGTTTTGGTCTGTTTTGATGCTCAGACTGGGTTGATGGATTGGAATGAAAAATAAAAATAACGGCCTCACAGTTGAAGGGGTATGACAAGATTAAAAATATCACAGCTTCTGCATGTATGATAAATTTTAAGACAGTGGAAACATCTAACTTGGTGTTTCAGAGTGCCAGAGTTAGGATATATATTCCAGCCATGGCCTAGGTTCAGATCCTTGCTCACCTCCCTACTCCATAGCCTGACTTTGTATGAGATGTAATATCCTCTCATCCTATCTTTGACTTAGAATGATAAGGTTTATGTCTTTTTTTCCCCAAATTCTTCTGTATCAAGCACCCTTATTGACAAAGAAACAAGTACTTCCATTACTGTTTCACCTTCCAAATCACAGATTCAGAGATATTGAAAATAAATATTTCATGTACTTCATTTATCTGAAATAATTGCACAGCAATATCAGATCAGGTATATCAAAAGGTTATAGCAGCATCTAGGCCAAGGTCACAAAGGGTCATCAAGAGAAATGTACCTGTCACAAACAATGGTACTTATTCGTAGAGCCTGTGACTTAAATGGCCTTCAGTCTATCTTGTAAAGAAAACATATATACTGAGTTTCAGGTTTTCCTACCACTATGCTTATCAAAGGGACCTTAATTCCCATTTAATATTCACTTTTGTTTTCCAAAAGATATGGTTCTACACAAACTTCATTGAAGACTGGTCAGAATTAAACAGTGTTTGCTTTGGTTTTCGAGACTTCTAGGGAAATAAAGGACAACAAGGTCAAATATGACTGCAAGTCAATGGTGATTCAGACTGTTCAGCTTACATAGACACTACTGTCAATTCAGAAGATATTGGCAGCTCAGAGCATTTAAGAAAAGGTTTGTACATTGCAGATTTTTCTTATTGCAAGAAATGCTATGGTACTACTAGCAAAAAGACCATGTGTTTGAATTAACTAAAATGGCGATCACTTAAACAGAATTTGAAAGAGTATAAATTTGAACTTTGCTTTTTTGGACCACTGAATCCAGTCCCAAAGCGTTTATTTAGTATATATAAAAGTTAAAAGGAGTTTCATTAATTTAAAAAATGTAATGATTTCTGCAGATAAATTTCTTAAAGCAGAAATCCAGACTACTTTGTGTAAAAAAACCCTGCTCCCCCAACAATAAAATATAAAGCCTAATTGGACTTTTTATAAATTTGTGGGTTTGTTGGAATTCCTTATCCTAACCATCATAGAAGGAATGAAAAGTTGGGAAGCAATACAGAGGATTTACATTAAAAAATCCTGTGCTGTGTCAATTCTATATGGAAGAAGCTCCCTTTATATCTGAAAGCACATGGTGTTGTATTTATGAATAAAACATTTCAATTACAGGAAAAAATGAGTCATAAGTCTTCACTATTTATTTAACTTGAATAGTATGTTATTCAAGATGACCTGCAAAATCACAAGTACTTTGTGGAAAACCTATTCCATTTATTTATTGGTTAAAATATATATTTATTGGTCTGAATAGTACCCATAGGAGCTCTTTGAAATTTTATGTCTATGACCAGTTTTTGACAGTCACATAGCAGATGTTTACCTTATTATAGTAATTGGAAAGATTTCATGCCATGAGAAAGCCATTATCATCACTTCTATATTTTTATGCAGCATATATATATATAAGACAGTACTGGAGTGGTAGTTTGTCATGATTTGGCTGGCATACGCTGACCTAATAGGAATGAAATAAGTAAAACTTTATACCTCTCTCTTGTATCTGAATACTAGGAATTATCACAAGCAGTATTGCACTGTTACAGAGTACACTGTTCCAAATGTATTAATGAGATTGTTGTTGAATTACTCTGTAAGATGCCTACAGAAAAGTAAACACAGTTTATTTTTATTGTATCACTTGCTTTCAGCTCTGATAGAGTGAACAGGTCTTCCACAACTCCCTAGGACAATGTAACATCCCTGTAACAGCTCTAGCAATAAATTCCATAGAAAAAAGGCACCGATTGTGGATTTTTACTGAAATCCCTCTTCAGGATGTCTGAGGCAGTAGGTCCTACCTGGGAAATAAGCAAGTCCAGCTACCATCTCGGCTTAGTTTGCAAAATAGGTTATGCTCTACTTAGTGGTGGAAAGCGGCTGTCCTGCTGTAGAGCGAAACCGGATTGCTGAGTGTGATGTGGAAATTAGGAGTTTAGTAAAAAGGAAACATGGTAGGCATTGTGATGTGTTTGAGGATTTTTTTACTTTGCCAGTAAAAGCACTATCTGTATCAACAGCTTTATATCTCCTACAGAAATGGTATTATAAAAAGGATCTTAAGTACTCCTAGAGCAGAGACATTGGTCTGTCTCAAGCTCTTTTCAGCCAGGTGCAATGCCTTAAATCTAAGACAATAACTAGAAAACTGAGGCATTACCAAGCAATGAAGAAAGGTCACATTAGATAAGCTTAAACTAATACCAAATGTTTTTAGTGAAGCTGTTGCTTCATGTTGAATCCCAGTTTTTTTCCACCTGACTAGCTTTTGGGGTTTGGAGCATGACTTTAGGTCTTCTAACACAGTGAATGGCTGGGTGCCATTATATATAGACATTTGCTGCACTGCAGTCCTTCTCTTTTGGTTCTTTTTAGTACTTTGGAGTACATTGAAAATACCGTAAAGTGTATAATAGCAGCAAGATGAAAGTTCCGAACTCTTTCTTGAGAAGTGATATAAAGATTGTCTGTTGCAAAGGGCGAGCATGTATGGATCTACCCTTTCTGTTAGGGAAGGTTATAGCTATTGAATTGGTCACTGCTTTCTATTAGTGAATCCAGTAAAAACACTGTTTGCCAGCTTCTCCCATGGGGGCCTTTGTATATTTTTAGATCTCTTCCTTGTGCACAAAATTCATGTCTTACTCTGGACAGCCCATTATCCTCCCTCTCTCTCACTTAAATACACAAACCTCACTTTTTACCTAGTATTCATTGTAGGTGGGCTGATACATCGGATATTTTATATTTATTTATATATATATACTTTACATTTATTTATACTCATCCTACCTGACCTTCAAGGCAGAATGGTGAGCGCTCATCTGAATGCAAAGGCTGCAGCTGCTCTGGCTCAGGGATTTGCACCATCTACTCCAGTGGTGGCCGATGCCTCCATCCAGATGGAACCGCTGAAGGGAGAGTTTGCAGTGCAGCCCTCAGACTGCAGGAGGTGCCTGGACCTTTCTCCAGCAAAAGGTGTGCCCAGGTGAACGATCTCATGCAGCAGGTGACTGAGCTGCAGGAGGCGGTGAGAAGGCTGCGTGGCATCAGGGAGGCTGAGAAGGAGACAGATAGCTGGTTCCAAGCACAGCCTGCAGAGGACCAACCGTCCACGGCCAAACAACCAAAAACTCCCACATCAGCACACGCAAAAGGGAGGGGGGCCTGTAACACAGAAGAATGGAAACTTGTGACAGCAAGGACCAGCAGGAGGAAGACATTTCCCCCAAAGCCTGAGATGTCCTTGCAGGACCATTTCACCACTCTGCAGAGCGAAGAGGAAAGGCCCATTGCATCAGGCGTGGCGCTGGAGCTGAGTAAGGCAATCCGGTCTGCTCCCTGTATAACAGCCAGCACAACTAAGGAAAGGTGATAATAGTAGTGATGTACTTTGAAAAGGTAGAATGTCTGTTAGAAGGTAAAATTTCTTGCTAAGTAGGAGCAAAAAGCTGTAAAAAGGTTGCAAGGCCTTGTGAAACAGGATACTTTGTATAAACAAGACACGCCTTGCTAATGAAAGTACCCTTGAAGAAGAACAGAAGACTGATAACAAGGGAACATCCCCACACAGAAAGCACTGAAACCGGCTGAAAACCAGACAGCTGCTGGAAGAGGCCCAAAGTCAACAAAGATTTGCAGTAACTGGGGGAAAGGTAAAGGTGGCAGTGGGAGATCACAACCACCAGCTCAATTAGAGACTGAACAGAACTACCCCCCACACTGTAGTGGAGCATGCACACATCAATTAAAGGACATTGTAGCTTTAAATAAAAGTGAGAGACTGTACTAACCAATAGAAATTGTTAAGATAAGGTACTAACCAATAATTATAATTAAGGGTGTGTATTTCTGTGTTTTGAACCATATAAATATTCCAAAGAGTTTGTAGGCTGGTGTGCTAGCTTTGTGGATTACCACCGAGCACCCATCCCTGCGCAGAAATGATTTAAATAAATACCTCTGCTCAGTGTGTACATTGGCGACTTGCACACCAGGTAAACGACCCCACTTTGGGACAACAGTAGGTGACTCTCTTCTGAGAGGTACAGATGCACCCGTTTGCCAACCTGATGCACCGTCTAGAGATGTGCTTCTTACCAGGGACTCGTATCAGGGATGTCACTGAGAGACTACCAAGCCTTGTACAATCCTCTGACTATTATCCACTGCTGTTGTTTCACACGGGCACCAGTGATGCAGCCAGAGGCAGCCTGAGGAATATGAAGAAGGATTACAGAGCAGCGGTCAGGGACTCTGGGATGCAGGTAGTTTATTCATCACTCCTCCCAGTCAAAGGGAAGGAGAGCCAATTGAATCTGGAAAAACAACAAATGGCCACAGGACTGGTGCCACAGCCAGGGGTTTGGCTTCTTAGACCATGGAACTCGCCTTGAGAAGGCTGGTCTACTGGGGCCTGATGGGGTCTGCTTGTCAGAGAAGGTGAAGAGCGTCTTTGGCCAGAGGCTTGCCAAGCTTGTG
>VYXH01012164.1:605713-635581 GCA_013397275.1 Burhinus bistriatus | reverse complement strand
GGGTAGATCAAGGGGTTCCCCTGCCCCGCGGGAGGCCGAGGCCGCCAGGGCAGCGCCCCGAGGGACCGGCCGGGGCAGCCCCCGCCATCCCCTCGCCCCCAGCGCTGCTGCCGCCGCTGCAGGGGGCAGGTATACCCCGCAGCGGGGTTTGGAGTTACCGGCCACTCGGTCTTTTCGGTTTAGTTGAAGAGGAGGCAAAGAAAATCGGCAAAGGCTCCTGGTCTGATGTGGCCGAGCACAGCTCACCTGTTGATTAAAGCCGTGTCAGAACGCACCTTGCAAAAAAGCGTAAGTTTTACAGTGAACTGCGCTTCAAAACGTCGTGCGGCCACAACGTGGGCAGCAACGAGCGCTGTGTTGACTGTCTGGTACCCTTCCCAGGGTGCTCGTCAACCAGCAGTAAAAATAATCCCCGTCAACGGGAAATTCTGGTATTTTAAGACTTGTTTCCACGCCAAGCCAGGACGATGCTGACATTTCATCATTCTTTAAAAAATGAAAGATGCCAAATCTTCATGATTTAAGAAACCGGGTGTTCTTCGGTGCTTCATCTCAGCTCCTGGAACTCAGTCAAGGCATTTTGCTGTGGGTCAGTTCAACGCTAATTGGCATTTCCATGCTGTGTTATGCATGAATTGTAACTGGATTTCCTGACACATTCTCTCTCTTCTAGACCTCCCATTGAGACTTAATCTCTTGTGGCACGCCACTTTCATTCACTCACAGAGCAGAAGTGATACAGTCCTCGCCAAGGAGAGCCTAGACTAGTCCTCTTAGGAAAACAGTCCTAAGGATTTCCCATCACCCATCAGGCACAACGGCAACAAGAAGAGGAAAAATAATGGTGACTTTTGGGGGGTTGACCCTTTAAGATTTATTAATATTTCTTGGTTTGATAAAAAAAAAAAAAAAAGTGTAACAAAAGCTACATTGTTTGGTGACGAATACAAAGGGAAAAACCCGAACTGCCCCAGCCAAGGATCTCCGGCAAAGATGAGTTCTTTTAAGTTATTGTGAAACAAGTCAGTCCAGTATATGCCCTCAGCAGCACAGAAAACTTCTAAGCCAAATTACTAGCGCCTGAATTGCTGCCTATCACTTTGGCAAGCCCAACCGGAGGTACAAACTTCTTGTGTCCTGGCACTGTCAGGCACTATTGTCAAAGCAATTACATTGTGCCAGTCCAGAGATGCAGATTGTGAAACTTGTAAAGGTCAGTTCCTTATCCAGAAACCTCTGTGTTTTCATTGGATGCGTTCTTACTTTCAAAGCTTTTGCGGCCTTGTGATAATCCATTTAACAAAGGGCTCTCCATCCCTCTGTTGGCTGACATTAGACCCTTCTAAAATTACTGCTGTGACTACAGAATTTCGTTTGGCTGGGGTACTAAATTAATGTTTTGCCTGTATAAGAAGCCTAAAGGGAGAGCCATGGTTGCCTTGTAAGCCAACAAAATAAAGGCCACCTTGAAAGAAAGAAGGTGCTGACCGGGTGACTGCAACTTCATTTGCTGAACATGCTGAGGATGAGGGTCTTGTAAGGTCTGGCGTTTGACCAAGAATACTGTGCAGAACTTTCTCGTCCTAACACATTTCTCAGGAAGAAATATGTATTTAGGAAACAAGTTGCACAGTATGTATGTCTATTCTTCCCCCTTGGATAAAGCGCTGATGGGAAATTAGGCGCCCTGGGTAAACAGTGTGGTGCTTTTCCCAAGGGTTTCCAGTCTCCTTGCATCACGTAAAATCATGTCCCTCTCCTCTCTGCACTTCCCCAAGGGCTCTCTTGTAACGTTGGTACTGAGGCTCAGCTGCCGCTGTGGTACATGGTGCTGCTGAGTATTCGTAAGCATCGTGGAAGATTTCTTTGGCCACTGAAATATTTTGATACACAGAGACTATCCATTTCTGGGCCTATTCACCAATATAAAACATGGTATTTGTAACTAGTGACTGGTATCCTGAACTGGCATCCTGCCCAATTCCTGCCATATTACTAAAATTAGCGTTCAAGGCTACATGTCATTTTTGAGCTTCAACGTTCCTAAAACAATTCCCTGAGACGGTAAGGAAACATGACCAATTCACCCTGTATGATGGCAACTAACAGCATAAAGACCACACTGAAGTTTTTGTGCTCCAACACCAGTTTTATCTATTTATCACCATAGTTCCACTATCCATCGTATTTGAGAAGTCGCGGCAGTATGCTGAAGTTCCCGCTGACTGGAAAAGGGGAAACATAACTCCCATTTTTAAAAAGGGTAAAAAGAAGACCAGGGGAACTACAGGCCGGTCAGTCTCACCTCTGTGCCCGGCAAGATCATGGAGCAGATCCTCCTGGAAACTCTGCTAAGGCACATGGAAAATAAGGAGGTGATTGGTGGTGGCCAACATGGCTTCACTAAGGGCAAATTGTGCCTGACAAACCTGGTGGCCTTCTGTCACGAGGTTACAGCATTGGTGGATAAGGGGAGAACAACTGACATCATCGACCTGGACTTGTGCAAGGCATTTGACACTGTCCTGCATGACATCCCGGTCTCTAAATTGGAGAGACGTGGATTTGATGGATGGACCACTCGGTGGATAAGGAACCGGCTGGATGGTCGCACTCAAAGAGTTGCGGTCAACGGCTCGATGTCCAAGTGGCGAACAGTGACAAGTGGTGTTCCTCAGGGGTCGGCACTGGGCTGTTATTATTTAACATCTTTGTGACAACATGGATGTTGGGACTGAGTGCACCCTCAGCAAGTTTGCCAATGACACCAATCTGTGTGGAGCGGTTGACACGCAGGAGGGAAGGGATGCCATCCAGAGGGACCTGGACAGGCTTGAGAAGTGGGCCTGTGCCAACCTCATGAAGTTCAACAAGGCCAAGTGCAAGGTCCTGCATGTAGGTTGGGGCAATCCCATGCATAAATACAGGCTGGGCAGAGAATGGATTGAGAGCAGCCCTGAGGAGAAGGACTTGGGGGTGCTGGTTGATGAGAAGCTCAACATGAGCCGGCAATGTGCGCTCGCAGCCCAGAAAGCCAACTGTATCCTGGGCTGCATCAAAAGAAGCATGGCCAGCAGGTCGAAGGAGGTGATTCTGCCCCTCTACTCCGCTCTCATGAGACCTCACCTGGAATACTGCGTCCAGCTCTGGAGCCCCCAACATAAAGACATGGACCTGTTGGAGTGAGTCCAGAAGAGGGCCATGAAGATGATTAGAGGGTTAGAGCGCCTCTGCTATGAGGACAGGCTGAGAGTTGGGGTTGTTCAGCCTGGAGAAGAGAAGGCTCCAGGGAGACCTTAATAGCAGCCTTCCAGTATCTGAAAGAGGCCTACAAGAAAGCTGGAGAGGGACTTTTTACAAGGGCATGTAGTGCTAGGACGAGGGGTAATGACTTCAATCTGGAAGAGGGTAGATTTAGATTAAATATTAGGAGGAAATTTTTCACTCTGAGGGTGGTGAGGCACTGGAACAGGCTGCTCAGGGAAGCTGCGGAGGCCCCATCCCTGGAAGTGTTCAAGGCCAGGTTGGATGAGGCTTTGAGCAATCTGGTCTCATGGGAGGTGTCCTTGCCCATGGCAAGAGGGTTGGAACTAGATGATCTTTAAGGTCCCTTCCAACCTAATTCTATGATTCTTCTTGGGAAAAGAAATCTGTAGTAGCAGGTTTCTGCTAAAAAATGGCAGCACATACGGGGCACCAAGAAGGAAGAGACAAAAGTGGGGGAAATTAATCCTTTCCAGAGAATATTAATTATTCAGTGTCCCGATACAACACATGGGATAGCAGTCTAATGATCGTGTGTTGTTGCTCACAAACTGACACTACACCAGAAATTGGGCACTGTGGAAAGCACCAGAAAACCAGTAAGAACATTATACACACACGACTATCCTCCTAACTTTTTCCCATATTGCTTGGAGGATTTTAAATTGTAGATTTCAGTAGTTACTAGCGTGCTGAAAATCAAGACTCTTTTTCCGTGTTTCGTAACTCTCCTGTTAGAGCAGCTTTAGTAGTATTTTTAAGTTCCAGCTCATCTAATTCTGAGAGCATTATGATTTCTCCTTTTGTGTAAGACCACTTCCTCATGACAGACTTCTGAACTGGGTTTGAACTCACTCTCCAGCACAGTGGGACAGTGCAAAAATTGGCCAACAATCTACAAGAAGATAAAAAGGTGGGGGGTTATTGTCTCCAGAGATAGAGCTGAGGGGAGAGGAGAGCTCAGCTTTCTTTTACTGAGCATTCTGTTGCCTTTCTGCAAGGAGTAGAAAGCCCACACAGAAAAAACATATAGAAAACCCACACAGAAAACTAAACTAGCTAAGACAGAGGAGGCTGTTAAGGCAGAGCTCCAAACAAACACCACTTACTTTAAACATCAAAGAAAAAAGCTAGCAATAAGATAAGCCTAGTAAGTCACAGAAAACCTGGCAAAGGAAAGGTGCTCTCTTTTCCTTGCAGATCCGGGTTACAGAAGCCACGACTCCTGTGACCGCATCATTACTCAGTTCTCGATCAGGTCAGTTGCACAAAAGCTCATTAAATATTTACAGGTGACATTTTTCTGACTTGTGACAACCAGAATCAAGATAACCATCCGTTTTCTCCAGCCATTCTGTTCAAATAAGTTTGAGAAGTCAACCAGCAAGAAAAGAACAAATAGCAACAGAGCCTACAGGATAACAATTGCTAGGTTTTTGACCAGCTACAAATGAAAAATTTTACCCCTTGAAAGCCATAGAAAATGGCCATAGTTAGAGAAGGTTTCTTCAACAAACTCAGCACCTCTTACAGTGTACAGGGCACAAACTTCAGGACTAAGAACACAAAGAGTAACCAAGAGATCAATTTCTAACCACAGTAGTTGCTGAAACGGCAAAGTATGGTAATGAGCTGATTTTTTATCTGGGACATAAAGCAACAAGAAAGAAATCTCACGCACATAAACAACACACATTTCCCACAAGAGGACGACTCCGTAGAAACCCTGTGAAAGTTGATTTCTTTGTGTGTCGTGTGCGAACACATTACCTGCACTACCCAGTACCTGGTAATGCACTAACAAAGCAAATTTCTCATGTAAATGAGATCTAAATCACACTGCTGTGTGGAGAAGCTCATCACCGCCAAGATAAAACAGCCACCAAATCTTAGTTTGTACATAGACACGCTCAAATACTTGGCAAAAAGGCTTCCACCACAGAAATTTCAGAGTTAAAAATAGAAGGTGTGCTTGAGAATAGTGAAGTTTTCTTCCCACAATCCTGCAATTACATTCCTTCTCTGACAGGAATACTCGTGAAAGAAGTGGGAATCACCAGTACTGCAGAGAGCCTACTACTAAAACCACGTAATTGGTATGTTGACAGAAACACAATTTCCCTTTACCAGAATATTCCTATCTCCCATACCCAGGGACTTCTTAAAGCACTAATTCAGCTTTCTTGCCTTTGCAGTTCGTGGCCTCTCCGCACGGGCTTTTACCAGGCTCCCACAGGCACTGCTAGTCTTCACAGCAGAGCTGGGACAGGGCTCAAACACCTACCCCCTTCATGCAGGGCACCGTGCAGTCACCAGGATGCAAGTCCTGTGGCTAGGTTAGAACCCAAGCCAGGTACCTGCTGGTAAAAAGCTCTAGTAATTCTGTACCAGTCCAAGCCCTCAGTCATTCTTAATTCATCCTGTTAGTCTGTCCACAGAAATTATGAGTCATGAAACAGAAGAAAGAGAAGATGCTCCAGCCAAAGAAATCAAGTCCCACTTCACTGAAATAGCCCTCATTACCCTTGACATTATGTGGGGTTGGAGAATTTGTGTCTGTGTTCCCAAATGCAGGTCACACTTCAATTGAAGTTGAAAATGTTCTTCACTGTGCAACACAGGCACAATGCCCATGGTGTCTTCCTCAAACCAGCACAGTACAGCCACAGAAACAAGCACAGGAGAAGAGGGTTTCCTACACCTTACACCAGACTGACAGAAATAACTGAGTGGCATTGAGCTGCGTTGCAGACCAGAATAGCTCTGTCTCAGGGCTGTTAAGAAATGCTTCAAATACTTGCTTCAAATGTGCTGTCATTTTAAAAAGAAACCATCTCTATTTTTTATCTCTTCCAATCTATCTCCATAAATACATAAAATAAATTCCTTGTTAAGGTCAAACACTTCTAAATGTTCCGGTTGATGCAAGCAATCAGGGTTTGCCTAATCCATCTTACACAAGAGGTTAACACGGACAAGCAAAAGCTGAATGCCATTTACTAAGGGACAGCATGGAAAAATACTCATTGTCTAGTTATAAGCAAGGTATCACTGTATTTAACTCAGTAGATACCGCTTCCATTCTTTAACATTTCCTCACAGAGCAAGTACCTAGCCATAAAAAAAAAAACCAACAGATGCTATAGGAATGCTGATTTCACACCCTATTTTCTCATAACAAAAATTACTTAGTTATAGATTAACTTTGCCCCATAACAGCAAAGCAGACATAAGAGATGAACGTGCAACATACCTTTGCTACTGGTTATTTTTGCTGTAACTATGTCTATTGCTAATGCAGAATCATTTGTGAAAATCTACCCTAATGCAAAATTGTGATGAACACTCAAGATACTGCACTGCTTTTCAAACAGTGTGTTCTCAAAGTAGGTATGTGTTGTCTTTGTAGCCCATCAATCTTTAAAAGTGTACTAGCAACTTTAAATAGAACAACCGGAAAAGCAAGAAAAGTTCTTGAGCAAATATTTTCTCTGTTGGCACCTAATCCTATACCTTATGATAGCTCAGCTCAGCTCTGTCCCCATCCTGAGCCAGGGGCAGAGGTTAGCATGAGCTATTGAGCAGCCGCTGAGAGTTCTGGCAGTTGTGGCTGCTCCACGTGCAGCAGTGAAGGGAACCATCGCTGCCACCTCTACTCTGAGTTCAGAGTAGAAAGCCAGTTCCCAAGCTCCAAAGCAGACACTGTCATAAGCTGTGTTGAGTTCCACCACCACAGGAGAGTGCAGAAAAGGAGATAACCACTGAATGAACAGAGGCTTAGCACATTCACTCGAGGCCTCCTAGATATGAAGAAAGCTTAAGACAATCCAAGCTTTCACCCAACAGGAAAAATTTGTGCGGACCAAACACAAACTGTATTTGGATCACGACTACAGAAGTGCATCATCACAACTTCTCCCAGCAGTACAACAGGCTCAGATTGAACAAGAAGTAGTTAGGGGAGTTAAAGTCAGAACTTCCTATTGAAAAAGATACGACCATCTCCTGCGGATAACACCCATTTAAGTAGCTAAGCATTTCCGCTGCCTCTAACACCTCAGTATGCTAGTCACAGGGGCACTAGTTACTACTAGTTACAGCATTAACTTCAACGAGAAATAAATGCTATACAGAAAGAACTGAAGTTTTTGTTAGTACTGACAACGCTCATAGCGAGAAGCATAAACAAGATCATCATTCTGCAGGGGGAAGAGCTGCAAAAACTGTAAATAAGCATGCTCTGTACTAGGCTCAGAGAGAGATGAGATACAAAATCCCACCAGCTTTGAAGGCAGGAAATTGTCACCTCTAATGTTTTTCTTTCCCTCTTCACATCACGCTGTATTACAGTAGGAATTTATCACTTCTCCGTGTCATAAAATGAAACACCTTTTAGTTGTGCAATTTTTTACTCACAATACTGGTAATTCTCAGTCTTTCTGACAATAAAACAAAGTTAAAGTGAAATAAACGCCACTCCCACATTAACTGAGAATCCTGGACTGGGAATGTTTTTCACACACTAGTGCAGGCCTCTCAAAAGGAACAGCCAAGGCAGTCATTCCTCCAGCTCCTCCTGATGGCAAACGATATGCACAGCACCCTAACAAGGTACTGGGATGAGAATGTTAATATCATGGAGTCATGATATGTCAAATGCCATAGTAATGAAGACCTAAGCACATGATTAAAACAGGGTTTGGTGAAAGATAACACCTGATTTGATCAGTAGAGGGGCAAACCCAAATGCACAGGCAACCTTCTCCGGGTCTGTGACAGAGAAACTTCAAGCTGAGCACCAGTTAAGGCCAATGGCTCTGGTTTAAACTTACTGTGTCGTTGACTTAGTTAAGGAAAAATGGAGAATAACACTTATAGAACAGAGAAGGATGTTAACAGTGAGAGGTGATTAGGCTGTCAGGGCCCGCAAGACAGAAGAGAGATTATTAAGGCAGCCAAGGATATAAGGTTTGAAAATGGCTGAAGATGCAAAGGGTGACTTCCATTTATACATTCATCAGCTCAAGAATTAATATGGCTGCCTGGGTTGCCTTTTCTCTTAAGAGAGAACAAAAAAGAAAGAAATCCAAACAATGATAAACACAGAGAAAGCACACAGGAAAACAAAACAAAACACGCACAGATACCCTACAGGTATCAAACATTTTATTTATTTTTAAAGAAACTACAGCAATATACACGATTACAGAATTATGAAGCACTGTAAAACGAAAGGAATGAAATGGCCTGGGGTTCAAGCACTAACAACTTCACACTTTTTCTCTCATACCGCCATCACTCAGAAAAATTACATTATCTGAAAAGAAATAAAGAAAATTTAATCTTCAGTATTGTTTTGCCCTGTTGCAAGCCCACACACCCACAGAGACAACCTATTTGTGTTAAAATAAGCTGCAAAGACATGTATTTCAGAACAGTTCATAAAATAAAACAGTGTCTGATACAGGGTTCTTGCTCAATCTCCCCAGAAAGCTGACATTCACATATGCTATGAAACAAGTGTGCTAAACCTGATGAAAAGCTGCTGAACAGTCAAAGACACCAGAAACATTTTAAAATAACGGTTTAATTCTTTGACTATGATCTCTATCAGTTACAGCTTATGTCCTTTTTATTTCGCCATTTTCAGTATGCACTACCATGTCATCAGTCTATGGGACTACAGGAAGCTCATATTTCATCAAGCCTCCGTAACTTCTAAAGCATCTTGAGATTGGGGATATTAAACATGGAGAAGAAACCATTAGGATAACTACTAATTCAGAAAAGAAACTTGCTTCTCCCCTCCAGCTATTTATAAACAGCAACCTACAGCAATGCTAGCTGAACTGCTCCTCTGGAAGTTTGATTACTATTCTTTTGAAGAGGCTGCACAGCAGAAACATCCGGAATTGTGGCTGGTTTTCTTCCCCTCTCCTCCAGTCCAGTTGTTTATCTCTATAGACTTGTGTAACAGAAACGTTTGCTCTACTACCCAATTATTTTAGCCCTCCCTCAAAAGCCACAAGATAGTGGCTCTACCCACAGTAAAGACATAGGACACTATTTAAAGGCTCAAGGAAAAAGCTGAGTTTGCCAGTTCTCTTCTTCACTGTGCCTACTCAAGGGACAAATCTACTCCCTGTCCATTCTGTGCTCTTCTTACCACTATTGGCTACCAGACTGAGGTCTGTCTAAATTCTTCCTTGAGTTATACCCACATAAAACACCTTTCACAAACACAGGTCCTTAAAGTTGGTGAAGCCTCCAGTCTTAAACAGGAAGAAAAAATTCCCTGCCAAACTGAGACAAAGCTACTAAAGAAACTCTACCTTACTTAGAAAAGGAATCTGCCTGACCTGCGATACTACATACCAGTGTTCTTGAAACACACAGTAACCACCTGCTGCACCAACTGGTTTGTGTGAGCAAACTATGCAACAGTTCAGAGCTGTACGTTCTCATTTTCTGTGTCTCCACAAGCAGTGCCAGAGGACATCTAGTGGCACAGCCTATTCATTCTCTCAAAATCCCCAAGCGTGGATACTGAGGATGAAGGCAAACCAAGCTCTACTTCAAAGGTCCTCCACCCCCTCTTCATTTTAAAAGGGCTTGGTATGTTGTTCCTTACCTGCAATAATTGTTGTAGCCTGCCGCCTCACATTGTTTTTATCCGTATATTCACCATAGTCTATCTTCCCTTCAACATACAGTCGAGCACTGAAAAAATGAACAATTTGGTTTTGGTCAGAGAACTGTACGGCTGTTTTCTCCTCTACATCTGATTCTGAATACACAGGCTTTTGCCTCACTTGTTTGTAGCATGTCTACTAACTTATTTTATGGCACTTCTATCTTAGTATAGCTCCTAGTCACCATAATTATTACATCAATTGATTATTAAGGCATTAAATCCTCAACCACATTTGTTATTCACTTACCCCTTCTTCACATACTGATACGTAACATCCCTGAGGCCCGGTCTGAAGACAGAGATCCTGTGCCATGTCGTCTTCTGACTGATATCACCTAAAATATATAAAAACAACAACGATGGATGCCAAATCCTCTTTTTGACGCAAGCCTCAGAAATCAG
The DNA here is from genome assembly GCA_013397275.1 of Burhinus bistriatus. Lineage (NCBI taxonomy): Eukaryota > Metazoa > Chordata > Aves > Charadriiformes > Burhinidae > Burhinus > Burhinus bistriatus. The sequence continues at coordinate 625,221 of VYXH01012164.1, read as the reverse complement.
TTTCAACACGTTGGTGTTCTCAAATTATGAAAAGTACATTGCTCGTTGCAGACTCACCTCCCTGGGTTACCTCACTTTCCCCTGTTCGCCACATCTCATTGGTTGCAAGAGAAAATATGGTAACAGGATTTTTTCCCTCCACTTGCCTCATGACAGGGTCCTGTCCAACCCGACCAAGTAATTGAACACGATTCATGGCTGAAATGCGAGAGAGTAAATACATACACAGGTGAATTATGATGCTTCTAATCACAGCAAGTCGTAAGTCAGCAGCTTTCGTAAAGCGCCAGAACAATGACTTTCTGCACCTCCTAACCATTTTTCCAGCTCTTGTGACCTTTGGCTTATTCAGGCCCTGCAGATGGTTGCCTGTGCCTCTACTATCATTACCACTGCTTCAATATGCTTATTTAGAAAGCTAAAGGTTCTTTATTCTTTCTATTCCTTTGTCATCTTTTTCACAGACACATCCATATGTCACTTGAGACTACTCTGCATCTCCTTTTTTGACTTTTATTTTTTTCATTATGATAAAACTGTAGCATTGCATTGCTTTGTCCTTAAAACAATACCTTTAAAACAACAAAGTTGCATTATTACACCCCATCCTCCGAATTAGAGGGTCAGTAGTTTTTAAACAGGTACCAGGACTACGCGGCCACAATTTATTCCTTCTCCTTGTTGAAGGACAACTGGAGGAAGTCAGGGAAGCATCACTCTTGCACAACCAGCACTGAATGAATGAACTGAATGGTAAAGCCTGAAGCGTACACCTGGAGCAAATCATGCTGGGGCAGCAGCACCCAAACAAGTCCCCCAGGCACATGGGAGTCTGAGAAACCAGCACGAGATACCTAAAGGCACGTATTAGGAAACGTGACAACAGCGTATCCGATTTATTGCCATTGATAAAGCACGACTACCTGCCTTTACAGGTCGTACTCCATGTTAGGGGTTTTTCTTTTCCCCCTTAAGGGCTACTTGACTTGACAAAGATCAGATAGGAAGCTACTGAGAAGTCTGTTTGTTTGAAACAACACATTCTTAGTTACTGCATTCAGGAGCTACCATTCCTATCTGTGTCTCTCCTGGCATATTTCAGCCATGCTAAAACCGAGAAAAAATCCACAAAGAGTAATAGCTAAGTTTCATCTCAGGAGCTACTTACATCTTTCGAGTACCAACGAGCCAACCGTATCAGACTCATGTCTTACAAACTGGCGAAGCACCTGAAGGAACGGACAGATGTTAGTTTCCAAGACACTAAGTATAAACAGTGTTCACATGCCTTTACACCTCGTTTTTCAAACACTTACAGAGGTCTTGCAAGTACATTCTTTTCCAGAGACTTACGGAGGGACTAAGGGAAGAAATCTGTCCAGGTAAATGAAGCCAATGGGATTATTCAAAGATATTTGGTTAAAGTGGGGTTAAAAAGCTGCCTAGGAAAAAGCATGGCCCGAAGGTACATCTCCAGCGATTATTTTTGGGACATGCAGTAACTACTGTTTTTCTATAATACATAATGGGGGAGGGCATGGTTTGAAGTGGAAGAGTTGTTTAGTTAGTTGGGCTTTGGTTTTTGGAAACAAACACAATTTTCATAGTTTCATCAACTTCCTGCTTCACTTCAGAGATCAACAAGATGTGCCCAAAATATATATCTATCCATGGCCATAAGAGGATGATGCACTGATAACCCCCTTGTTCCCAAGCAAACAGCACATCAAGGCCACAAAAACCTGAGTGCTGCAGCTAAACGTAAGTCAGAAAAAGAAAAGGAACTGACTTGATGCTGGCAAACATCATGTCCTAAAAGAAAGCAGGAGAAAAGCAAAGCCCAGGAACACCTCTGCAAGAGACCCAAGCGCGGCAACTGCACGAAAAGCTCATTTCTTACAAGTGGTTGCAAAACTTAAAGGAAGGTGGGACTGACAGTCCTGGGTTGAACAGAGGACCTAAATCAGAGGAAATGCAACTAGCAAGACGTATGCCTCGATGTATATGCAAATCACCTAAGACTCATTTCATGCACCAACCGGATCTTTTACTACGTCATGTTTGCAGTGCCCCGGTAGAGGCACCAGCAGCTACGGCTGGTTCGTGCAGCGAAGGCCGCTGGGGCGGGTAGCGCAGCCCAGGCTCTGCGAAGGCCCGGTCCGGCATGGGAGCGCTCCTCCGGCCCTCGCAGCCCGCGCCGCGGCGGCCAGCGCCTTCCCTGCCGGCAGGCGCGGCTCCGCCAGCCTCGGGCCTTCCCCGCACCTTACCACGCCGCGACGGGGGACGGCGGTGAAAACCCGCTTCCGTGAGGAGAAAATTATTCACGAGCTCCGCGGCGGGCTGAGAAGGGGCAGGAGCTGCCGCCGCCCCCTCTTCCCGCGGCAGGGGGGAGGGCTTTTAGCAACGCCCCCCGACCCGGGCGGTGCGGGGCCCCCGGGGACATCAAGTCAGGGCCAAACTCCGTCCGGGGCCGNCACCTCTCCCGCCGCAGCGCCCGCAGACGGCCGGAAGCGGAAGGGAAGCGACGGGTCCGCGCAAAGAGGGGCCGGGCGGAAACGCGACCATCTTCCCCCGGCCGGCGGTTCTGCGGGGGCCCGCGGCGGAGAGCGGCCCGCAGCGGGGCGGGAGAAGGCAGCGCACCGCCGTGTGGGAAGGGGGCGGGATGGCGGCGGCCCCAGCCACCCACCGTCACGCTTTCGCCCACGGGTGATCGAGCTGTTCCGGGTGGCGGGGAAGGAGGCCCAAAGGAAAACAGAAAAAAAAGTCACTCCGTCGTAGGTAAAAGGATTAAAATCTTTATTTGCGCGTTTCGCTTCTTAAAAGGGTAGGATCTAACAGTTTAAAAGCCAGCACTGTCCAACGCTTGAAAACAAACCGATAAAACCTGAAAATAACCGAGTACCGACTCCGCACTCTCCCTCCCAACAGCGCAGCCTTCGTGTCCAACTACCGCAGCCAGACACGCAGCCGACACGCATTCAGAAAGTTACATTAAGCGAGGGGGGTGGTGAGATTTAATAAATGTCAAAGATAGACACACTCTACACGGGCAACTCCAAAAAAGAAAAAAAAAATGACAAAGCCTCAAAAGCCGTTTCTGATTTCCCTCATCTTTGCTGAAAGGCTGCAGTCTGCAGGTAGGCAGTTGCACCACGTGTAGGATGCTGGAAGGGAGACCGTCACACAGACCCACCTACCAGCCCACCAGAGTCACCCCCCCCACTTTAAGCAAGGAGTCCTTGCCGATCGGCATAAAACAAGTCAGGCATCAGGGATCAGTCTGCAAAAGCTTAACCACATCAGCTACGTGATGTTGTGCTCGTTGCTGGAAGTTAAGGGAGGGAAGTTTTCCTTGAACTTCCACAAATAAGGCCCCCTTAAAGGGTTTACTTTTACTCTTTGTCCCTCAGCAAAATGCCACTCCAACTGCATCCCAAGTCCACCAGGACTGCTATGTGACCAGTTTGTCTCCTGATGTGTCGTTAACTCTACCATAGTGTCCACCTCCTCGCTCCTAGGAGGACCCAGCCATAGATGCTGTCTCCATGTACAGCCACTACCACCCCTCTAAAGATACGCAAGTGGCCAGTGTTAAGACCATAAAAACATCGTCAATAATAGAGCCCAACTGAACAAAGAGGGAACCAAGTAGAGGAAAGGCCGTCCTTTTCCTTGTATGGCAGATACAGCAAGTCTAGAGCAAGACCAGTTACACAAGAAATTAAACAGGTAAAAGACTGAGGACAGTAATCTTGAATCCCACTATCTGACACCTGTAAGCTAGTCATTCTTCCCTCAGCCAGCATCTCATCATAACTAATGAGGGAACAAAAAACCATGACAGGGAGAGCTAATACGGGGCATTGGTCTGTGCAGACCCTCTGCTTTCACAGGGTCGTTCAGCCGCCAGAGCTTTTTGGACAACACGGAAGTTCAGTAACCCAAAGTAAAGCTAAATGAGCGACAGCTTTTCCCTCCCACCAGGCGCTTGCTGTTCTGCTTAGAAGAAGTTTCAGACTCTTGCAACTTGGCACTTCCTAAGGGCTGGTCCTTCATGAGGGTCTGGGCAAGGCGGGCTGCTTTAAGTTCCCTGCAGGGTGGAGATGGAAGGAAGAAGAGAGGAAGAAAACCATGTCATGCATGAATCCCCGTCAACTACAGAAGAAAGCCCTGAACAATCTTGCACAAAAAGATTACTGCAGTACTCGAGCATAGCTGGAGAGTGGTAGCTTTTGACCCCAGAGGGTGACGTGAAGATTATTGTAGGTTTCACTAGAGTTTCTACTTCAGAACAGATCAGCTTTGAAGGTTTGCCAAAAGGATTTACCAAAAGGAAACTATGCATCAGGTCAGCAACATACACCTAGACTGGCACCAGTATGAAGACTCCCTAGCTCAGTTTTTCCTCCCACTGTTTCAGATATTTGTGAATGATGGAACTTAGATCAGTGCCATCTCGTGCAGCACAAATACCTAATAAAGGCACATGCTTCTTTTCCATTGCCTTTTTTCCCCGATGCTTGCCGCGCTCCGAGAGCATATGCTCTCCCGTCTACATGGAAAACCCATTTCCCAGCTGACTATTCCACTAAGAGGGGTGGTGGGGCAGTTCCTAGATCCCAGCACCTCAAAACGTTACTGCCAACAGCAGCGAGAGGGAGCAAAGGGAAAGAGGATGTCTGCCACCACCTGGTATTTCTCTTCCTTCTGTGCTAGACCACTATCTCAGTGCAGTATCAGTTCCTCATCTGCCCAGTGGCTGCATATTGTGTCAGTATTTTCCATGACCAGTGGTTGCAGCAAGTGTGCAAGTTCACAACTCTAATTTAGCCAACTCCTCAAAGCCAGAAGTGAACCACAGCTGCTTACCACAGCTGCTTGGGCACTACAAATCCCTGCTACAGCCCCATCACCCTCCCAGCTCCAGGCACAGGAGCTGACTGGGTATTTCTGCACATTGGGTCTCCCAACACTACCACCCTACATTCAGGCCTCGTGACTGGCACTTGTTGTGCCCGTGTCTTCTCCCCTTCACGCCCAAGCCAGCCCTACCTTTCCAGCATGGCAGTCTTGCACTTCTCCACATTTAGCTGCTTCTGGAGCTGCACAGCTTTTCCACGTGAAGGACAAAGAACTGGATGTTTAGTAAGAGCTGTGGCAGAAGGTCTCTCCACTGGGTCAGGATGGATCATGAGCTAGAAGGCAAAGAAGTTCAGGGTTTAACACTCCCTCTGTCACATGCCAGCTGGAAAAGCCTCCATCCTCTCAAGACTACTTCCTCACCTTGAGGAGTTCGAGAAAGCAATGAGGAAGTTTCTGGGGGATCAGTGGGATATTGCCTTTGCGGATGTGGTGCCACATGGCCCCGTTGTGAGGCAGCGGTGCCGTGCCAGCTGCTAGAGCTACTGTGAGTGCCAGAGCAAAGATGTCTGCCTTCGGCAAATGACTGTATTGCTATGGAGAGAAGATAAACAGTTATAGAAAGGGAACATCTTGCTATACTGACCAAAGGTGGGTTGGGATACCAGCTCAAAAAGAAACAGCCAAACACGTATATGTATGACACTGCCCTCACCATCAGTTAGCTGTTTTCTCCTTGTTAGGATAAAAACCACTGATAGCAGGTAGTATTGGTAACTGATAGCACATTGGCTTTCACCCAGTCATGAGGAACTTGCAGCCCACATTAGGATCACCACAGCAAATCCAGAGGACAGCCTAACAAGAGTGTGCCTCCAGCCTTCACCACAAGGCAATAAGCTAGCCATGCCCAACTAAAACTAGACTGCATGTGATATATTGACCTAACAGTTCCTAAATCCACTTGCAGCACAAAAAGATACTGTCGCTTAAATACCCGAGTTGATGAACACATCCAAGCTGGTTGTTACGTACCAATTCCCTTTTTTGTTCACTGGCCAGAGTGGCAGAAGTGCAGCCAGTTTAAGAGGTGTGTTGTGCCTCCAACCTCTCCACACTACCTGATCAGTGTTTCTTATACAAGGCATTTGTCTGGGTGCATATATTCCTCAGTGATCACATCCAGCAGCTTAATCTCAGCTGGGTGCATAACATGAAATGTCTCCAAACTGATAAAGATCTTGTCCCATTCATCCCTCACAGGTAAAATACTTGCAATAATCTAAAGTTACTTATGAAGTATGTTAAATATTTACATGACAAGACCTATGCCTATATTGTTCTTAATAAAGTGTTAATTTTGCTGATTTCACAGCCAAACCAGACACAAGAAAGAGGAGGTAAGGCCAGACTAATGATTTCAGTGCAGTTGATCTCCCTCCGCTTGCTCACCACCCTGTTCTCCCCACCACCCCACTAGCAGCTGTACCTCTTGCAAAATCTCATTGGCCAAAAACCGTCTGTCTCCTTCCTCCACCTGGGGGTTTGTTATTGATGTCACATGGCCAAGGTCACCTGAGACAAAGAACAAGCAACTAATGGAGCAGACTGATGTAGATCTCCATCAATAAAAGCCTGCATTTTGTAGGCACCAATAGAGCAATCAGGAGTGCTGAGCAAGAGAGCAAACCTGCTCCTACTTGGGAATCTGGGCTTGGAAACAAGCACAGGAGTTTTCTAGAACTTGTCTCTTTAGAGGGATTAATTCTGGTAAGTAGCAGAGGCATTCAGGACTATGCTATCAGTTTTGTATGCAAGTCTCTTCAGCCAGCAGGACAGAGCAATATCAAGCAGTAATGAGCAGCCCTAATCTTAAGCCAGTTGTAAAGTGGGCTAAAACCTACCAATCTTATACACCACACCAGAAGAGAATTCGTCTTCACTATCACTCTCTTCCTGCCCAGCAGGGCCTGCAACTGCCAGCTTGTGACAGATGAAGATATTACCTGCAAGACAGTGAAGTTTAGCAATAGTGTGTCATCAGTAGCCAGATTGCAGCAGCCTGACAACTTTGTAAAAATGCCACCAGTCAAGCTAGTTAAGCTTTGCAGCCAGAGAAACTATGCACGTGCTTCCCACCCAGTTCACGTACTCAGCAATACAGCTGACAGAAGACAGTTGTATCTTGTGCACAAAATATCGTAGTGTAATCAACTTTTCTGCCCCTCAAGCTAGAAGCATGATTTCAGCAGGAAAAAAGGAGCTCCACTGTAAAAAGCCACTCTGTGACGGGGGGGAGGGGGGAAGCCCATCCTCAGCTGCAGAGAGGAAAGCTTGTTACTATTTTTTGCAGGAACTTAATCCCTCAGGGTAGGTTACAATAAATATTCACTTCTCACTCCAGCTCTCACATACAAAGGTCAAGTGTTGTGCAACAAGACAGGAGCAAATGAGGAAGTCCCCGTCTTCATTAGCAGCCCTACTTGCTCCACCAGTATGAAAGTGATTCCCGTGAGCCAGGATTATGAAGATCATGAGACGGAAGTAAAATGCTGGCAACTATCAGAGAAGGCTCAGTTTTAGAGCAGCAGTAGTGGCAAGATTTAAAAAAAAACAACCTACCACAAGATATTCACCTTTTAGGGCAAAATCCTCTTGCCCTTGAAACACTGTAATAAGTCCAGTCCAAAGGACCGGTTACAGGTCCTACCCCAGAGGCTCACTTGGAGGACCCTCCACAAAGGAGGAGAGCACTGTACTTACTAGGTTTGATATCCAGGTGCACAAGGCCAGAGTTGTGGATGTATTTTAGCCCCATGGAAACTTGTAACAATATTTCTTTCAGCTCTGTTTCTGGGAAATACTGGCCAAGCTTTGCATTTTCTAGCAGCGCGTCTTGGAGACTCCCACCTAGGTGAAAACAGTCAGACTGAGACCTGACAAAGATTTTATGGAGCAGCACATTTGAAATCGCTTAGTAGACACAAGTGCCCAGAGCACTTGCAGTCTTGCTAGTGACAAACCCTGACCATCTGGTCAGGGCTATATGTGCTCTAACAATCAAATTTGGGGATGACCATTTGGCTTCAGCCTTTCCATTGCCTCAGAGCGCTTTGCCTCCCAATTGCCAAGGATGGAGCAACTGCAGTTCTACCTACAGCACCAGAAAGGTTGACCTGGTAGTGATGCTGACACTGGTGCAAGTGAACAGTGGAAAGTTAATTACTTTTGCCATGCTTACAGGCAGAAAGCAGCTATATGAACGGTGGAGCAAGGAAATTAAGCTCCCACTAGCAGATTTTTGATTGAAGAATATAACATTTGACACAGAAACAGAGTTTTGTGGGTCTCCATTACGGCACTCTGGCTATTTCAGGACTAGCAAATACCATGGCCTGTCTCCTCATTAGCCTGCTCTTCACCACTTCTCCTTTAGTCTCAGATGTTCATCCACTAGAACTCAAGAAAGGCATCAATGCTGCAGCAATGAACACCACATTTCATGGCTACCTCCACTGTATTTGAAGTCATTACTGCAAGCAGCTATCACCACTCTTTATTGAGCCCCAGGACTGCAGGAGCAATTGAAAGATGAGAGCTATGTATTTGCCTTCAGCTCCTCTGGTAGCCAGACCTGTCTTTTCCAATGTCTCCCAAACAGTGGTGAGGCCAAAGGCAAACCCAAGTATGAGTTTACCTCATTATTTAGCTGCATTCCTCTGCAGCTGTTGAGCCCTTTCTTCTAGCCAACATGCAAGGTGCCTTCATCTCAACCAGGTAGTCACTTTTCAAATCATTAGTCCCCCTTCATTAAGAAGGGTTTGTTTCCAAGATACATGGCACTTCAGTTAGCTGCTCGAGTCACTCATATCAGGTTTTACCCGGCTCATCCCAGACACAGCTCTAAGCATCTGTATGGGGAATACTTTTTCAGGCCAGCCAACACAGAGGAACAGTTTTTAAATCCCACAAATTAAAGGGTATTCACTACTTGTAAGACACTGGCACCATTCAGAGCTTTGTCTAAATATTATGAGCCCTGACTGGATTCTCCATGGAACTGTAGCCCCAGTGCAGTTTGCTTTCTTGTAAGCCAAAACATTCCATATTTGAGTACAAAGGAAGGTAACTGCACCCATCCTGAGATCTCAGCCTTTAACAATGTCACAGCTCTTACCATTGCAGTGTTCATTTTGGATAATCATGTGATCATCCTCTGCCCATGCCGAGTAGTAGCGCACAACATGAGGGTGGTGTCCAAGGACAGCATGAGCATAAACCTCACGCAGTGCCAGCTGCCTAGAGAAGCATGGACAGAAAAAGCAGTGGTGACAGGGTGCCAGTGTCCTACTTGCCATCATGCGAGGAGCCCTGGTTTGCAGCCTTACTTGAGGACTTTGTCCTGGGCTTTGGCAGACAGACTGGCCCCCACAGCTGCTGAAGCAAAACCTTCCCTTGCTCAAATGTGCTGAGCAGCTGTCAAAAAAACACCCCACTGAGCAAGTCTTTTGTTAAAGAGGCAAAGCAGCTTCAAAGACTTTGCTTTCGAATGCAGGACAACACTAGCTGGTCAACACAGATGTGAACAGTACTGGCCATACAGCAGGGCAGGGACATACCATGAATGAATTATTTGACATTATTTTAAAGATACTAGCTGCAGGAACCTAAGGAGTTCAGGTGAGCTGTCATCTCACTCTAGGATGCATGTGGCTTCTTCCCTTTCTCAGGCATTTATCTCCAATAGTCCTAAAGTGGTAACTTCCCCCACTCTCCCAACTGGGAGTGCAACAGCAGCCAGTTTTTGCTCATGCCACCCCTCAGATACCTTTAGATCCACACTCCCTCCTTCCCCATCACACCTCCCAAGAACATGCCCATCATTTCAACTGGCAGTTTCTAGCTAGCACACTCACTCATCTGAGGATCCTGCCAGAGGCCTTTTGGAGCGTTTGATGGCATAAACACATCCATCAAGACGTTTGATGCACTTGTAGACAGAGCCAAATTCCCCCACACCAATTTTTTCTAGTTCCAGGAACTCCTTCTTGTAGCGGGAAACCATATTGCTCTCTTTCAGAGGGTATCTCTACAAGGCCACAAAAACAACAAAGACAAGTATGAGCTGAAAGACTTAGATAACATCCGTCATGTTTTTAGACCTGTGTAGCACTTGCAGCTAAGGTTGCCTGCAGCAAGGACATCCTGCATCAGTTCAGGCTCTCATCAGGTTTGAAGCACCAGCTGTTGACTAATGGCTGATTAGCAGATCTCAGTCTACCTGTTTGTATTCCCAGTGATTTCTCCCCAGGAGCTACTTTTCCACAAAGGGCTAAAAACCTGCAGAACAGCTGGAACATCATTATTGTTACAGTAATGGTCACTAGGGAAATAGGAGCTGCTGGTACTGCTTCTAGAGTGATGTCTACTGGCAGGGGAGACAAGTAAAGAAGAGATAAGCAGTGGAGCATGAAGTGAACAACAAGAGAGTGGACTAAGTGATTTTTCTTCATCCTCCTGCATCCCTTACAGGGACAGTGGCTCATATTGCATGGTGGTTTCCACAGGAACCACTGCTGTGATTGCTGTAGTATATGGTATATGACCTGAAAGGGTGGGGGCAAAGAGTTGGTCCTCGCAGTCAGTAAGATGTGGCCCATATGAAACAGCAGCCCTTCACAACAGGTCATATTTCCTAAGTCAGCTATATTTTACTGTTTCTTAAAGCGCTCAGGGCATAAAGATACCTCCTAGTACACAATTTTATACCTAATGTACATACTCAATCAAATCAGCATTCAAGCAGAATAATAGTCCAGTAAGCCACAAGTTATTTGAGGCTTTCTTCGAAGGAAAACAATAATTGTGGTTACCGCGGATGTTACCTGGTAGCAGATTTACTCTGCAGCTGTAGTTTTTCCACGCAGACCAGTTTTTCTGCAATACCAGTCTCCTCGGCTAGAGGGCACTGGTATTCTTCCAGTAAGCCTAATTATTTCAGTGTTACGATGAACAATTCTACCTACTTGCACAAGACAAGATACTTCCTTCAAGGGGCTGCTCAGGAAAATTGAGATTTTAACTCATCTGAACACATATATTTAATTCAGGCTTGGCTTGCTTTCCAGAAGCCAGCTGGATGAGTAGCTTCCCCCCAGATAAAACTGGGGAAAAGGAAGAAGGCCGCAGGACACAGGCTCCCACGCCAGCTGCCCAGTTTTGCCAGTGCAGCTGGGGGTACATGAGACCTCACACCCTGCCCCGTGCAGCCAGGCCAACACACCCCGCTGCTGAGGTTTGCCAGCAAAGCACAGACATCAGCAACAGCAAGAGAACTTGGTTTTGTGTTGTAAGACAGTGCTTGCTGTCCCGTAGCTACATAAGCTGTGGTGGGGCCTTCCCTTGAACCTCAGGGCACACAGACACTCCCCCAGCTGGACATTTTCCTACTGAAGGAGCGTACAGAATTTGCTGTCTTGCTTCAGAAGTTTGCCATTGTGACTACTGCAATCAAAACTCTGCCCTCAGTACTTAACCACATCAAAGCCATTCAGCTCAGTCTTCTTGTTTTTTGCAGTGCAGGTCCATATATTATTTGCGATATAGAAGCCATGTGCCATTCACATCCAAAGCTGCTCAGTACACTGATTCATAGGAACAGCAATACATCTGCTTTTTCGAACCACAAAGGTACAGTCACTATTTACACAAACTCAATAATATAGTAATACAGTTCCCCTCAGGAACCCAAATTATATTATATCTCCTAGAAAGGCCTCCTGACCAAAATCAATGGGTTTTAGGATCACTTGTCAAAGTTTCGGATCTGCTTTAGTACAAGTTTCCTTTAGAGAAAGGAATCATTTCAGGGTTTGTCGTCTCAAACAAGTGTTCACATAAAACATCCACCTTGGAATTATTCTGTCATAGGTATTCATCCTCTGTCATGATGCCATGATGTATACTCCAATACAAGAATAAATTTCATCAAGCAATCTTTACAAGCATCTTATCCTCTCTGTGGGGGAAATACAGACACTAACCTTTGTAGGTAGCTCCTGTTTTATCTGGCTTCTTGGATCAGGATCCCTCCTATAACAGAAGGTTAGGGAAGTCTGGATGTATCATTTCAGTGCAGCAATCCAACTGAGATTTGAAATGAAAATATTTTTCAAAAGCATCTTCAAACCTTGCCTCACTGTTTAATTAAAGACGTATTTTGTACAGTGTTAATACAAAATGAGTTTCTAGTTGAGGCCTTAAAGACTAGTCCCAGGCTAGGAAGTCTTTGCTTCCATTTAGAAAGCCTCCACATACCAACTTTGGTACTGCCCACAGGACAGAGTAACATCGTTCAGGGGCATCATTCGCCTGGCCACCTTATTACCAGTGAAGCTACATGGGAGATGACCTTGCATAATGAGTTCCTAGTGAAGGAGGGAACTGCCCTACTGTGCTTTCAAGGGGGATACCCAGCTGAGCATCTGTTACAGTTTGGGCTATGAAAGAACCTGAATGTCATTGTAATGCACAGGTATTTGACTAAGTTTGTGTCTTAGTTAACCCAGACCAGATCCAGAACTTTTGCAGGTCAGCAGTAGCCTGCACCCATCTTAAAAGCTGTATTACAGTCAAACATGCATGTAATTTCTTCTGAGTTGCAGGTATGCGCATAATTGAATCAAGCTCTGCTCTACCCATGGTTGAGAAAGAAAGAGGTACAATTTTCTCTTACCACCATAGCATTGAGGTTAGCTGTTGATCCCCCACTTACGTTTCTGAACAAAGGAAATGATTGATTTTTATTTATATTTCTATTACCTTCATATGTCTGCTAATGTTTGCTCTGCACCAATGAATACTACGGAAGTGGATGATTCATTGTTAGCAAATAAGTCCAGGTACTAAATGTCTCCATCATTACTTATCTCCTTCAAACAGTCTCCTTCCAGCCTCTTAAATAAGAGTAGTTCACTTACAGGTCTCCTCTGGTCTTCCGTTTGCCGTTAGGAAGAAAGAGCATTTGTCGATACGACTCTGGTGTAAAGGGATTAATGTTGACAAGAGAAGCTTGGGTAGAATCATCCGAGTCAGCACCAGGAGTAAATCTCAGATGTCGGAAGCCTTTGGGTGGGACCTTTGTCCCAGATGAAGGAAAAGCTGTCTTCGATAACAGGCTCTGTATTGAGAAAAAAAAAAGTGGCAGATAAGCCAGCAAAATGTTTTTGTGACTACGTCAGAAAAAAATCTCAGCTGTCCCACAGATCAAGAACTCAGCTCCTTCCTCAGGGTACCTGAATCATTACAACCCTGCATCCTTAATTTAGTCCTAACAGTTTTCTTCTCCTTCCAAAGTATTACAGTCTTTGCTAAGCCCTTTCATACTCTATTCCCTGCTTACTTAGGCAAAACCTGCAGAGCCATTTTGGCAAGGACAAGAGGAGCCAGCTGCTCATCTTCCCCACCTACAGAGACACAGGAATTGCATCATATGTTGCATTAACATGGAAGATCCCGTTCTGCCAAGCATGGACTGTTGCATCAGTTTGGTCAGGACAGGTTTGTCAGGAGATGAACTAGAACATCACCCAAGTTTCCTTTCAGTTCCAGAAGCTGGTAGAAATATTTTTATATGGCTACTGGCAAAATGACCAGAAAACACTTCTCCTTGCGAAGGAAAACCAGAACTTCAGAGATTTAAGTTCAGAAGGAACCTCTGGATCTTCTGTAGTTCAGCTTCCCAAAGAAGACAGGCCATTGGGTTTCACCTACTAGTCCAAAACCTTGGGCCAAGCAAAGCATAACTTCAGATCAAGGCTGGGTGCTTCTCTGAAGACAGAAAAATCTACTTACTTTCCATGATTTGACCCCTTCAGTCACCATCAGCTTTTTGAAATGTAACTTTGGTTTTGACTTGTTTCAGCTTCAAGAGAGTGGTGTAAGGTCTAAAGGGTTTTTTAACAAGTCTCTTTCTTCTAGTTAAAAGCCCTTCAAGAACCAGAACTCTCCCTGTCATGAAGGTCAAGATATTTCTGTATCTTTTTGATCCAACAGTGGTCTCACTCTTGTGAGTGAAGACATAGCTCCAGGATCACATCTGGAGTTCCTCCCTTCTCTCATTGAAAGATTGTGAAGATAAAAAAAACCTTAGTGCTGCATGCAGTATCCTGCATCCACCTAATCGATGCTGCATTCATGGATTTAGCTACTTCTGGGACATGTGTCTATACCATACTTGGAAGTTCAGATACTGGTTTACTATGACCCTGAAAGTGCTTCTTGATCACTTTCTCAAGCTCTGGTCTGCATCTCCTTGCTCTCGGGTGGAAAATTTCTGTATATGGATGTATTAAGAGGAGTATATGTCCAAGCCCAATTTACCCAGCAGCCTAGAAGCTCTGTAGAATTGTGGCTATGTTCTAGTCTAGTCATAAGTCAAGAAAGGGGTCTAAAATACCATTGCAGCCTGCTGTTGTATGCATGCAGTTCCCATCTGCTCTACTAGGGCTCTATTTCATAATCAAGCAGACTTTGTCTCCTGTGACATCATCTGAGAGTAGCTGCTGCCATACAGTGAAAGTAAGGCAGCTACCATAACTAGCTGTAGCAATCTGTTCCAGGACTAGATAAGCCTACAAAATACAATCATCTGCCTCCTCTGCCATGCATCCTAGCTGGGGCTCCAGTGCTCGTCTGTGTGCAGTTAGATGTGGTCTGTCTGCTCTCTTACCCTTTCGCTCACCTTGAAATGTTCCAAGATCAATGCTCCCAGCCGTGTTTATAAGCAGATTTAGGCCCTTTAGAGCCCACCTTCTGCAGCATGCTTGGAAACCAAGACCTTTCTCCCAGAAGACAGCAAAGGAAAAGACATTGTTGATTTAGTGCAATTGCTGCTCATGGACTGCAGGGTGACAAACCACAGGCAGCATGTCTTGAAGCATCCAGCCAACATGTTACCTACACAAAAGCACGCAGTGAAGCACCAGTAGCCCATCTGGTCTGGAAAGAGATTCTAGATCTCTCACCTATTTTCAGATGAGATTCACGGAGGTTTCCTATAAAGGGTTATTGCAGGAAATTCTTGGAGTGATACCATTTAGAGCCGCTTTCCCCTAGAGAGCGGCAAGCTGTTTCTCAGTAACAATGGCCACACAGTTGATCATATGTGGCCATAGGATCATCTTTCTCTCCACATAATCAGGTTTCTGGAGGGGGACGGAAGCCAAATCCTAGCTTATAAGCACTGAAAGGACTGATCTTCTGTGTACCACGTAAGCAAAGGAGCGACCAGTCTACCAGCAGAGCAGGAATATTGAGAGGACTGAAAGAACAACATTTCATTGAAAGTCTTGAATGCTGGAAGCCAGTGCACACAACAGAAGTTATCTAGGAACAGAGAAGCTAGCACCAAGTCTCCACTTGTGCTCACAGAAGACAAAAAGCAGTTGTATTATATTCTACACAAGAAGTTTCACTGAAAATAGGGCCTAGGATCATTCTCCCAAGAAACTATCTCAGTAGATAAGTTACATATTAGGACAGTGAGAGAGGAAGACAGGCCAACCTTCCTCCACAAGCACATGTGGATTTGTTACCCTGAGAACAAATTCCTGCTTTCCCTGAATTCACCGAGCAGCTCAGTTTCATACGAAAAGGGAATTAGCATCACTGGACAACAAGCTGGTTGGAGGCAATCCAGACTTGCCAGACAAAGTATACCCCAGCCACAATGCCATTTCCAACTTTCTCTTTCAAGAGAAAGCCCACTTGCCTTCAAAAGTGTGCTGAACAGAGCAGTCAGGGCAGTTGCCTGTCTCCAAGCTTCCCCTGGAATGACGAGCTCCTTGAACAGAGATGTATTTATCCCTCTGGGAGCACAGTGCACACTTCCTACAGAGAAGGAACATCTACAGATGTTCTTTCCCCTAAGCAGAGCATGAGGGGCACATGGGCAGCCAAGGCACATGGTTGCTTATTTTTTTAAGTCAGACACCCAACACCAAATAATTGCTTCTAACAACAGCTTGGAAAGAGTCAAGACACTTGCTCCCACACGCAGATTTCTATTGACACCCACAGCATAACCCTTTCATAGCTAAGGAGCTCATGGTCCAGGTTGCTAAGGGAAGAGTAGACGCTAACAACAGTAACATCAAAAAAATGCTTTCCACAGAGCTAACAACAGATCCCCTCACCAAACCTCACAGCGATGCCCCAGCAATGCCACAGACCCTGCCTGCTCAGACACAGAGGTGATACATGCCATTACCTTGGGAGTGTGCGGGGTTTCACACAGCTGCAGTTTTTTCCAGGTGATGTGCAGCGGTGTCTCGGCATTACCTCGGCTCTTGCTCACAGCTGGGGAGGACTTCAGAGTGGGACTCACCCAGGCTTTTGTCCTGCTCAGGAAAATCTCACTAAGCTTTCTCTGAGGAGTTGCTAGCAGAGGACTGCTTGCTTGCCACTTCTGGAACTCAAAGCTCCTGGGGGGGCTCGAGCTCAGGGCATCCTCCTCAGTTACACTTCTGTCTTCACTCTCTTCACCACAACTGGAAAAATCCAGTCGCTGAATGAATTCATTGCTGTTGTCCCAGTTATCCATTTGACCATATGAAACAGAACAGGTAGAGCTGATACTGGCCTGCTTTGTTAGAGGGAGAAGGGCAGAGAAAGATAGTGTTATTTACAAAGGGAGACAAACCACCCTCTTCCTTGCCTTATCAAAGGCATTAGTTCTACTCACTGCACATGCTTCCCCACCCCAATCCCACATACACAGAAGCATTAATCACTCATAGATGTCATTTGATGGCATTGGTTAAGGAAGAGTACCCCAGAATTAGCAAATACAAATCCATTCCGTTCCAGTTCATGTAAGAACAACAGATTCTGCTTTTCACCTTGTTGGTGCAAATCAGATACAACTCAGAAGTCACTGCCTTTCCCAGTAAGCCTCCAAGGCAACTTCTCCACCCACCAGTACTTCATCCACTACTTTCGTCATACATAGAAACAGAGCTATCAAACCCTAAAGAACAGCACACGCCAGCCCTCCTCACATCCTTTTCTACCTTAGATTTCTCAATCAGAATAAAAAAACCCATGCTACATACAGCTGTAAAAGCAGAGGGTGTGCTAAGCAGTTCCCAGATACCCTACAGACAACACTTCTCCTGCCCTGGCACATTTATAACCACCCTACACACCTGGGCCATTGCTAACGGGAAGAATCTGGAGCTCGGCAGCACCTGTGCACAGCTGCCTGTTGCCTGGGAAAATTGGTGGCTGAGGGGTTTTGCTGTGGATGTGGATTTGCTGTGCCTGCAACCAGCTCTGCAGGGAACCAGGGCTCCCTCTGAGTCATCTCATTGCTTCTGCACGCTCTTCCCTCCTCCAGCTTCCTGGGGCCTACGGGGAGGTGATGTTTGATGACAGCCAGTCTGCTCCATGTTAATCCCATCAGAGATGCAGTCTTTGTGGGCTTTACTTGTATAAGTGATCGGTCTTGTGGGCCCTGTGCTTCCGTCTTTTAAGTGTGAATTTCACTTCCTGCATTTAGATGCGTTAGTTTGGACAAGCATTGCAGCCTGCATGGAGAGGTTAGTAGCCTAATTTGTAACACACTAGACTTTGGGAGAGTTAGGGATCATACACAGGTCTTCGTATGGGTTCCCATCTTGAGGTTTCAAGGGAAAGGAGGGAAAAGCTGGTTGCATCGGTGAAGGCAGGTGGCTCTGCTCCTCTGTCTCCTCTCGCTGTGCCTCTCTGTGAGCCTGTGTTGCAAAGAGGGACTGGAGTGAGCTCTAACTAACCGGGAACAAGGTTATAGCAGCTTTTTCTTCTTAGTGTCGAGGACAGCTGCTAGAAGGACATGCAGAAATTGGAAGAGGCTGCAGCCTAGAGGAGATGTGGGTTTGTCAGAACCGACATGTGCTTTCCCGTGCACATGTCAAGGGGAATTCCAGCCAGAAAACAAAGGGACATGTCGATCTGAGGTCACTCAGCCCTCCTAACCTGGTCTTTGAATGAAAAGTATGGCCATACAGGTCTCTGAAGTTGCCTATTAAGACTGTGACTAGCAATTCATTTTGCTACGGGACACCAAAGCCTTATTAGGAGGCCATGCCAGGAACTCAGTATTGGTTTTACTGCTGCATGTGGCCCAGAGGTTGTAGTCTTTCTTCCAGGCACAGAGCCTGTTGCTGCTGTGCAGCCTCCCTTCTCCTGCAACGCAGCTACTGCGTCTCCCTGCGCCTTACCTTGAGCAAGATCCAAAAGCCTGGGAGTGCCAGCACTGGCTGCTTTTTGCTATGAAAAGCTGTCTCTGCAGCATCTGGCCAGCTGAGATCCTATGACGGGACCACTTTAGTACTGCTGTGATCTGACTGTATTAATCAGATGTTCGGTACTTG
The DNA here is from genome assembly GCA_013397275.1 of Burhinus bistriatus. Taxonomy (NCBI): domain Eukaryota; kingdom Metazoa; phylum Chordata; class Aves; order Charadriiformes; family Burhinidae; genus Burhinus; species Burhinus bistriatus. The sequence continues at coordinate 606,949 of VYXH01012164.1, read as the reverse complement.
GAGTCTTGGATTATTTTAAATCTGAAGAAATAATGCTTTTAGTCTCCATAACTACATTTTGATTAATAACACAGCAATGAAACTCCTTCAGACCACAGTTTTCAATCCCATCGGAAACATTCTTTTTCTTTCTTTTCTCAGAGTTTATAGGCATATCCATTTTTCTAAGGAGGAACGTGATACGTAAAGGAGAAAAGTTGGACTTGCTGTGTAAAGAAGGCCCAGCTTATTCATCTTGCATCTTCTAACTAAAAGCCACCACATTTTCATGTCATATTTTTTTTCCTGGAGAACTACTCAAAGATCTGATGACAATTTTCTTGCCCTCAGTTGGAGGGAAAATGTGTTCATTTTCTTTTGAAGGAGAGGGTTTTTTTTCTAAGAGGGCCATATTGTCTCCTGGCCTAGGTCTTCTCAATTTTGGTGAAATAGTAAAGTAGAAAATGTGGCCTTTGGTTTTTGCACTTATTTAACAAACAGTGTGCCCTCAGCAGGCCCAGATTGCTGGCCAAAGCAATGTAAATAGCTCTGGTACCACCAGATCTCTTGTCCCACGAGGGCTTTTTCACCAAAAGGCAAGAGCTCGAAGTGTGATGACATTGTGCGTATTGCGGAGCCAGCGCTGGCAGCCTCTGCTCCCCGTCACTGGCTGCTCTCTCTGCTGTGTCCCCTCTCTCATGCTGGTGCGACGCTGGTGCGACCGTGCAGCAGAGGAGAGCAGGAATGGCTCTGCACTGCAAATAGCCGTGCGGGTGGTGGAGGGAATTTTATTTGCAATTTGTTTCCCCTGCCTGGATTGCTGGGGGAGAGACTGACATTTGTGCCAGCACCACTGTGGGGACGAAGGAGAGAAACGAGCTGTCACTTCAGCATCGCCGACATGCAAAAAAATTTTCATCAAAATGAAGCTTGGCACTGTCTATATGGTTAAAGTGAAGCATGTGGCCAAGCATTTGCAGAAGCTGGCTTTTCTTTATACAGTAACAAAATATTGTGCAGCGTTTGTTGGGGTTTTTTTTTCTTCACCAGTCACCTTCCATGAAAAACTCCATCTGCTAAACACCACCTACTGCGGTTTATAGCTCTGCAAAGTAAACTTGTGCATCGGCCTTGTGAAACAAAATGCCCACTCGGTGTTGGAGCTGTCTGAAATGAAGCTCACAGCAAATGGATGCTAATGTTACAAAAAAAAAAAAAAAAAAAAAAAAAAAAAAAAAACCCCACCGTTGAGGGGGA
>VYXH01012164.1:592206-604728 GCA_013397275.1 Burhinus bistriatus | reverse complement strand
CCCGCCCGCTCTCGCCTCCACGGTGCACAGGGCTGGTTCCCTCCGTGGGTCCCTCCGTTCAGCGCCCCGCCCGCAGCCGCGCCGTGCCCGCGGGCTCCCGCGGGGACCGCTCCCCACGCCGCCTTTGAGGGCAGCGTGGCCGGACCCCGGTGGAGAGCGGCCTGCGGGAGCCGGGCTGCCCTCTGCCCCCGCGGGAGACCGCTGCTTCGCGGCACGACTGCCGGTCCCCCGTGCCCCGGGCCGGCCTCCCGAGGAGCGCCGTGTGCCAGGGGACCGGGGGCCGGGAGGGTTTGCCGAAAACGGAGTATAAGGGGGATTGTGTTTGATCTCCATCCCGCCGACAAGAACTTGCGACGGGAGGAAGGTGCCGCTCCTGGTGCCGGTCCTAGAAGAGCCGGTGACCCAGACAGGGATGGGTGTAGCTCTGCCCCGCAGCGCGACACGGGAGAGGGATCCTGAGGACAGTGCTGGGGCACCCCCGGTGCGCCGCACAGCATCCAGGACTGGGACCGAGCGTCTGCCCAGCACAGACACCAACCTGTTAGCAGCATCTCGAGAGCATCCCCCTGTCTCCGTGGGGTGGCGTAGACCGGCCTGCAGCTCTTGGTGATGGATGGTGGTTACGGCAGGCGTGAATCTGTCAGGCATGCAGGGCATGATCCCCAGCAGCAGCAGCTCGGCTATGTATTTCTTGGTGACCTGTGTGTTTAGAGGCTGGCCTCTGGTGGGATCTCTGGGACTCTTGGTGCTTTGGAGTGCTACGATCCAGGAGGGCAGAGGAGAGGGACACGGGAACGTGTTTTCCACCTTCCACTGCCATATCGATCTCCCTCGGCACTGTCAGACTTTGGTGTTCTACCACTTCTTTTACTGACAGAGGTTATTCGTTTCAGGTCTGCATATCAACATTTCAGAAAACAACTTAATTTTGTTTTCTTAGTCTTGCTGCTCTAGCAATATCCAGGAAACAGGATGTTACGACACAGATAGAAAGTTAGCACTCACCTCACATCTGTTAATGCAGGTACTGTGCTTAGAGGGCTGATGTCCTGAGACAGTTTGTTGGGTCTTTCGGCTGCCTGGCACCAACCTGGGGTGCAAAGGCAAGAGTGAGGCATAGCTGAAAGTCTTGGTATGATCAGAAAGTTTAGAAAGTAGCTTGGGAGATGCAGGAGCCCATTTTTCCTCCAGATCTGGTGGGAGTGAGCTCCTCTTTTCTCTGTAAACAGACACTTTCTTAGCAAATCCATAGCAAAAGTACTAGAGGCAGGAAAGAGTTCTGTAAAGCATGGTGGGGTTCTTCAGTGGAAGGGGGAGGTAACTGACATCATGCTCACAAGAGGGCCCTGACAGTGAAGACTGAATCCAGGTCTTGAACTGAAAATCCCAAGGAATTAGTGAAAAGAATGGAGCCCCAAGTGTGATGTGCTGTCAGAAATGCACACTGCCGAACAGCATGGCTGCTATGTCCACCGACTGGCTTTTGAGAAGTTACCAGTTTCATACTGCACCACAGAGGTGTCTTCAGTTAGAGGTCTGAGGCTCTTGACTCATCAAAATTCAAAATGAGATTGGATGTCATCTTTCCGACAGAAGATGGAAAGGGGAGGCCTTTCTCAAGTATCCAAAACATGGAAGAGTCCAGATGACTGCAGCAACACCAGGTTGTCTTTCAATCTGAGCGCATATGCCTTGTATGAAATGGTGAGATTTTCCTGGTTGGCAGAAAGCTGAGCTTTCTCAGGAGTTTGTCTGAACCAGCTGTTGCTTTGAATGAAGTCCAGGGAAAGTTGGGAAACAGCTCTTCTCACATCTGATGTGCAGTTAATGCTGGGTGTCATCAGCCTTGGAGTAGTCTGTCAAGTCCAGGAAGATTCAGCCTCCCACTGCTACTCAGCACTGATGCTGAATGTAAGGAGCATGGTAGGACTGGAAGGAACACATCAGCAAATGTCAGCTTCACAGGTGGAGGGCAAAGTGCCTATGGAGGATGTGGACTTGGAAAAAAGATCTTGAAGCCGTAGTGGTGTGAACTTGCTAGGGTCAGAAAAAGGATGTAGGAATTCCTGGGTCCACCATATCAGATGGCATGAAGGACTTCTGTAATGTTCGTAAGGGTATCTGGTCCTTGTGTGTGACTTAAAGGAGATCATCCAGTCAGTGTTCGACCTGGAAACCTGCTTGATCCTGCCCAGGAAAAGCACAGCAGACCTCCTTTGGTAGCTTGCTCAGGCATGTGAAAGGCAGAATTTCTGGTGGTGGCTGTGAGGGTAGTTATGCCAGATAATGTCTACTCAAATACAGGCAAGCAGCTGGGTGAGAGATGTTTTGCTGTAGAAGGATGAAGTGACTACACTAATAAAGAACATAAGAGCTTCCCTCCTAAATTTAGAAGAGCTTGAAGCAGATAAGCTCAGTGTATCTAGCAGTTGCATATGATGAGTTCACGAAGGTAAGTTATGGGGTTGCCAGACCATTGTTACAGTTCCAGTGTCCCTGGGACTCTGTCGATGCTCATGTGAGTGGCCGAACCAATGAGCCAGAGGCAGCTTCTAAATCAGTGATGCTGTCCTCCCTTCCAGCATGGTGAACCTTGTGGCACTTGAGAAGGAGCTCTTTTCACCGCTATTACAAAGACGGCTCTCGTACTAATGCAGAAAGTGAACTGTAAATTAAGTGCAGAATGGTGGCAGCCCGGGAGCCGACAGTGCCATCTTCTCATTGCTCCCTTTGGCAGTCCCCTCCTTCAGGGAGTGACGAGTTGGGAACGCTCTGGCACTTCAAAAAGCGTGAGCACCAGGTCTGCGCAAACACTCCCCCTTAAAGAGCACGGTCACAAGGGGCTTTAACAAGGCTGCTGAATTTCCTAGTGTGTGTGTTTCCTTGGGCAGGTAGTAACAGAAGACCCAATGCTATCTTGGGCAGCAATGGGGATACATCTGGTAGGTGTGACTTACTTGGCATTAGGTTCGAGCACATGTGCTTTCCAAGACTCATACTTGTCTTGGGTAAAGCAAGTGAAAGAAATAGAACAAATAAAGAACGATGAAGCAAAGTCTGTGGCCACATCAACTCTGTCAGATCAGAATACCTGAAAAGAGGCTGAACCTTCTTAGCCCTTTTTCTGTGATGGAGATGATGATAGTCAACCTTGTGGAGGTCCCACACGGTCTGTTGGCTTAAAGGGTGATGTGAGTAATGGAGGGAGACAAGGAGGGAAGAGAGCGAAGTAATCCGTTTTGCCTCTGAACATGCAAATACTCTGTTTTTCTGTCCCGCATTTCTTCCATGCAGCAAATGGAGCCAGTGTGACGGCTAGGTCATGCTTCATGCTTCTCTTGTCCTGGCATTGCACAGCTGGGGACCCTAAAGATCTTGGGAAACATCTAATGGTGAGGAGGGCCAGGTGATGACCACCAAATTCTAGTGCCATCATCATTTCTGTAAGGATGTGAAAATCCAGGGGGGAGAAAATACAAGAGAAAGAGGAAGAACATCCTTAACTTTGCACACCAGAAACTGAGAGTGCTGGTTCTAACCTGGCCTGGAGCTGGGAGATAGCTCCCAAGAGATGTCCAGATCTGCAGATTTGACTCTCAGCAAAACCACTGCTCTCTAACGCTGGGTGACTCTCACTTGGAAAGTTTCCTGTGCGCACGAGAGCTGCTTTCTGCGCAAGGAAGGGCAACGCTTCCTGTTTTTCTGCAACATTGCTCCCTCCTTTGGTTTCTCAGGCAGGCTGGCAGTCGCTATCGCGTCTGGGTGAAGTCTCTCCTTTGTTTGCTCTACCTTTTCACCAGACTGACTTACCTAATTTTTTTTTTTATCTCTGCGTTTGTTCTCCGACTGCCACGTCGCCCGTATGTTCATAGGGCAAGGTGGCGTGAGGAGCTGCCAGGAGTGCAGGTGTGGGTTGCTCGTGACAGATCCCAGAAAAAAAAAAAAAAAGCTGCATGATACGCGAGTTGGTTTTGTGGTTACACATAGGGTAAGGATCTCTTTTAAGGCACCTTTTCCTTACTTACTGCTGCAGAACAGACGCTATTTGGGCCATGTCCACTTCAACACCCCTGTAATGGGTGTTCTACCTGCCAGTAGTGTTTGTGACTATACTGAACAAAGTCAAACAGTTTCCTTTGCTTGATGGCGCTCTTGCATATTGATCTCTTAATCTATAGGTAATGACCAATAAGTGATTCTCTGTGATGCAAGACTTAAAAGCGGATCTGGCCTGAACCACAATTTTGTGGTTAAGAGGCAACAGTCTTAAGAGTTGACTTCCTCACTCTTTCAAGGAAGGGTCTTGTGCCTTTAAAAAGACAATGAAACACACACAGACAAAAAACCCCAAACAACAAAAGCCAACATCTATATATAATATGCAAAACCTACGGGGGACCGCGCAGGCTGACATGATGTCACTGGCTTTCTCTGCCAGGCTTTCACACGCCTCAGAGGCGAAGATGCTTTACAGCAGAGCTCTGTGGTTTCGCGTGTGATTGCACAGAGCTGTGCTTGGGGTCACGAGGCTGCTGCTGCTCCCTAGCCAGCCCGGCTCTGCAGGAGAGGTCTGCTTGTGGACTAGAAGTGGTTAGTTGGATGCAAAACCTCTCCTGTTGCCACGCTTAACACTCTTTTTTTTTTTTGAGGCCCTTGCCAGGCAAGGTTGGGGGAGGTCTGCTGAATACAGTATGTGAGAAGAAAAATAGCCTATTTAAATGTCAGTAGCTAAGCCCAATTCCTGTGTGAGAGTGCATGCATATACTTGTGCAGTATGAGTAATGACACAAATGACAAGCTTCAGAAATGAGGCCTCATATTTAAATATCTCTAAAAGTCTTGGCTGAGTGTAAGGCCCTTCCAAACGTACACTGGCTGTGCAAGCACAGCTGGGGTTGCTTACCCCAAAGGGCTGTACCAGTAGTGCATTGTCACGGTGCATCTGTCATTGCATTATGCTGAAGAATGTGTTTGCTTTGTTGTTAAAACGAAGTCGCATTACTTCAAATGCTGTTGCCATGGGCAGGCTGGCACAGAACAGGAACTCACTGGGTAAACCTGGAGCACATCTCGGTGCAGTGGAAGTGTCCAGATGAGCGGGCTAGGCTTTGAAGTGCTGGCATGGGAAAGCCTGAGGAGTCCCCCCTTTTTGTCCATGGTAAACTTGCCAGTGGCAGGGCGGGACTTCATCAGCTTTAGGGACTTTCTGTGACTTCTCAGATATCATCTGTTCCAGGATCGGGCTCCTCAGGTGGCCTTTTCCACTGAACAACTGCATGCTTTCTGGCTGGGTTGGCAGGTGACAGATGTTTGCTGATCTTGATCTAGCTTGTAATTTATGTGCTTTTTTGTTTGGTTATTCTAGCATGCACAAACATGGTGCAGTACTTGGATCACCTCAGCCTCCATATAAAGCTTCAGCTAACTCCTCCTATCCTAAACTAATCATGAGAGATTTCAGGGAAAAGTAGTGACGATTGGGATGCTGGCTTAAGGATTTCTGTTTGACCAGCCCTGCCAAGCATAGCCAAAGGAGGATGTTGATGGTGGTATGAGCTATCACAGAAACTCATCCTAAAGAGCAGTAGTCTATACTTTGGGTTCTTTCTGTATCAGTCATGTAGACAGCTGCTCTGTAATTAAGCTTATAAAGGATAAACCCACAGAACAGCACTAGCTTCAGAAACAGCTCAAAAAGTTCTGCAATATCTGGGTGTTGTGCTGCAACAAGTAACGTTTGCAAGAGGTATGTGGAGTATAGTATGTCAGCTACCATCTGTGAGAATTTAGGAGTTCAAGACTTGCGTTAGTGCCTTGTTACTGGCATCCCAGTGATGTAAAAGCAACAACTTGCTGTTGCTGGTGTTTGCCATTTAGAAATGAGTACTGTGTCCACATTTACCCAAATAAATTTGCTTCTCTGCAGGCAACATGGTAGAGTGGTGTTTACCCCAAGATATTGATTTGGAAGGCGTGGAATTCAAATCTATGGCAAGCGGGTCCCACAAAATCCAGTCAGATTTCATGTGAGTATGTCTGAATTATATCATTTCTTTCTCTTAGCTATACATCTACACCACCATCCCTTAATTCAGAACACGCAAGAAAAATACGATCTATCAATTTAAGTTCCTGCATAAATGTGCTGCTAAACTGTATCTAGCTGAGTCAAAGATACTCTTCAGATACTCCCAACATCGTATCAAGTACCAGCTAGCTGCGTGGGATCTGCTATATGACAGCTCTGGCTGTGGAGGTAACTGGTGAATGGGGCAGGGCAGCTTCTCAGTGGTGTGCAAATTTTATTGCGTATTGGGCAAATCATACTGCACTGCCCCTATTGGGACTGTCAGCAGAGGCCTAGGGTGAAGGGAGAGAATGGCACAACTGAAATGGGAAGGATTGTGCAGGAACTGGACTTAGAAAAAGGTTCTTAATTCTGCCAGTGCCTTTGGATCCTTTAAATGTTGTGATAAACAGTCCTTGCTCGCTTTCTTCTCCACTAGTTCCTTCCTTCAGTGGAAAGACATAAGCTAGGAATTTTCTCCCTTCCCATCCCTTTACTAACCCGGTGTTGCAATGCAGCAATGCTTTGCAATGAATTGCAGTGTCACAATTCCTTTTGGTCAGGAATAACAGTTACTTTCTCAAAGGCATGTGAACTTATCCTTGCACACAGCTAGAGTATGCTTCCACATGCTGGCACCCGAAATATGACTAGGTAGCTAGACTACACTCACAACTTCATGCACAGCAAGCCCTTCTTCCTTGGAAGAAGGGCACTGTGGTGGCTGGGTCCTGCATCCTCTGGTGGTCTTCCTTCCAAGTTCTTTCCTTACTTGCGTTCCTTATCAGCCTGTGATGTGGCTGGTAGAGGCTTTAGTGGTAGAGGCACTGGGAACTCTTGCCTTAAATTTCCTGCCTTGTTCCTGAGAAGGCTAGGACACCTGAGACCTGCCCTCAGCCCTTCACATAGCAGGGCAGGATTTCAGAGGGAAGGAACTGTGTTCCCAAACAGTATTTTTAGTGGTTGGTTACCTTTATTTCTTCCCCTGCCCTCTTTTTAACATTAACCTTTCTGTCAAACGTTTGTCCCTAGTTATTTCCGGAAAGGGCTCTGTTTTGGCCTGGCCTGCTTTGCCAACATGCCTGTGGAGAGTGAGTTAGAGCGTGGTGCCCGCATGAAGTCTGTGGGGATTCTCTCCCCTTCCTACACCCTGCTGTATAGGTACATGCACTTCCTGGAGAACCAGGTCAGGTAAGTTGGGAATGGGACAGGCCACTCCCTGCCTGGGAAAGGTAAAATTGCCTCGATGGAGAGCGGTTTTAGGAGTGAGTGAGAATTTGGCTACAATGCTGAGCTATGATTTCCTTGAACGACAACTTCTCCAGAAAGAGTTACAGGTTCACAACAGGAAGGAAACAAGGAACTGATTAGCAGCAGTCTGTTCGTTGCTAATAGGCCAGTCAAATGCTATCCAAACCCTACTTATTTTGTGGGGACCTAAGTGTCAAGGGGAAGGTTGAGAGGACAAGAAGTTCCTCTTTTCTCCTTTTGAAAACCATTTTACTAGGGGCTTACAAAAGGCTTCTAAGCCTACAGTGGTTATCCTGGCTAATTGTGTGCCTCAGTGGTGTTGAGTGGGCCTGGCAGGGAAAATGGTTACGGTAGAAGGGAAAGCTCTTCCTACCTGAGCATATTTTAATACAGGATCAGTCCTACGCATACATCAGCTCGCTGTCTGCTTCAGTCCTTCCCCGTGTTCTCTGGCTGCACTGAAGGTTGGTGTTACTTATGATGCTTAGGCTGCCCTGCTGGGTAAGTCTGTGCAACTGAGGCAGCCAGGGCTCCTTTGCTAGCTAGGAAAGCAGGTGTTGGCTGGGGATGAGGCACTAAATACGCAGAGTCTGGGGACACTACAGATATCCCCTTTTTCCCTTTCTTTTCCAGACACCAGCTGGAGATGCCAGGGCACTACTCCCATCTAGAGGCGTTCTATGATGACAAGAAAGGAGTTCTTCCTGATAGCAAGGGCACCCCCACCTCTCAGCAACCTGTCCACTGGCTGCCGTCCATCCACAGATACATGTACCCAGAGATGAAGGTGAGGCAGGTGCTCTGAGGCTTGCAGGAACGTGCAGTGTGCTGCTTCTCCTTGCTGGTGTCTCATACTTCTTTATATAAGCAGTCACTCCAGTGCTTTGTAGGCTGCTTTAGATAAGATTTTGTTACTTGGGCTGTTAGAAGCTGCAGTTCCCTGTCATTGCTGTGTGCTGGTCTTCTCCCACATTTAGACTTAGCATCTGTGCATGTGTCCCTGTTTCACCTCTGAGCTGTTTTCTTCCCTTTCCCTCCACCTGCAGATCACACACCCTGCTGGCTGTATGTCTCAGTTCATCAAATTCTTTGGTGAGCAGATCCTTGTCCTCTGGAAGTTTGCCCTGCTGCGCAAGCGCATATTGATATTTTCACCGCCCCCAGTTGGAGTTGTCTGCTATAGAGGTATGTTTCCAGGGACACTGCAGAGCTCTGATCTAGTAGGCTCAAGCACTGCAGAAATGCCTGCGGGTACTGAGGGGATAGACATCAGGCAGGTCTTCAAAATCCATCACAACCATTCCTTATGAAGATACCATTCAGCCTGCATTTAGCCGTTTCCTACTTTTCTTCAGGCCTTTTGGGTAAGAGCATACCTGGCACTGTGCAACACAGTTCCTGTCAACACAGGACAATAAGAGTGCTGAATTAATCTGTGGAATCTAGAACATGGGATTCCTACAGGAGAACTGATTATTTCCTATCCAAAATAGATGACCCCACTGGAGAAGTTCTGGTGTTCAGGGACATTTCAAAGCTCTAACCATTGTCATCATAGAAGCATGCAGGAGAACTGGGTAAGCAGGGTTGAGAATGCCCTCGAGGGAATATTGAAAGCGTCTCAGGATGTACTTTTCTTGTCCACAGTGTATTGCTGCTGTTGCCTTGCCAATGTTTCTCTACCTGGTCTTGGAGGAACTGTCCCAGAGTCCAAACCATTCTTCTATGTGAATGTGGCAGACATAGAAATGCTGGAGACAGAAGTATCATATGTGGCCTGTAAGTATGATGGATTAGGCATGATGTTTTTAACTTCAGGCTGCAAAATGTCTTGACACACCAAACTGTGGAATAAAAGTGACGAGAAATAAGATGTGCATGGAATGACTAACTACGAAAGCAGGAGAGAACAGCTGGTCTGCAGGGAAAGCAACATCCTGCTGTGAAAATCTTCTCTGATTTTGGCAGGTACAACAGAAAAGATCTTTGAGGAGAAACGGGATCTCTATGATGTCTATGTGGACAACCAGAATGTGAAGACGCATCATGAGCACCTGCAACCACTCCTGAAAATTAACAATGCTGACAAGGAGAAGTACCGACGGCTCAATGACCAGAGGTAATAATAGACATCTGGGTGGTCCTGGTCCTGATAGGAGAGCAGTGCGACATGGGATAAAGAGATCACTGCTCCTTTGTACCTTCTTTCTTGTCTTAGTATTTTCAAAGTTTCCCACTGCTTCAGCTCATCTCTTTGAGATTCTGGTTCTGTTGTAGCTGACTAGTATGAGAGTCCATGGGCATTCTGCATACACACGATCCCTCTGCCAGTGAGCTGATGGAGCAGGTAGAAGGCAGGAAAAGAAGCAGAGGTTGTGACTCACCATTGGTTCACCACTGATCAGTAGCAGAACTGAAAACACAGCCTGATTTCTAGCCCAGTGTCTTATGAAGACTAGCCTGTTGCCTCAGATATTGGGGCAACAGTGTTAATCTGATTTGTCTCCAGGAAATGGATGTGAAGTTTTTAGTTGTAATCCTTGTCGTCTCATAATGCTTTGAGGTTCACTGTAGATATATGTATTTAATCTCTCTCTTCTCTCAGGCAGATGTTAATGTATTCTCAAGAAGTGGGTGAAGACTGTAGCTCCTGTGAAGAGGACCTTTTCATCTTGTGAGTGGCTACCTCCAATATTTGGTTGGTCACTGTTAGGTTTAGGGAGCCTCCTTCCCTGATTTCACGTTGCACTAGTTTGGCATATTATGAAACATGGTGGTTAACGGGAATTCCATAGCCACCTGCCTTCCCCTAGGGATCCAAGAACCAAACTGTCTCTTCCTCTTCAGATCATCTTCCTTTTAATTTGAGAAGCCAAATGAAGCCATATTAGTCTCCACTTGAGTCTCTTAAGTGCTGGGAGGGAGAAGGGAATTTTTAAAACACATTCACAATTGCAAGAATCCTTTCCCATTTTTGAAAACATAAGCACCATAGGACTTTTCATGCCAGAACATTTGGCTCAGGAAAGGACAATGTCTGTGGGAAGCAGGCACTGTACCATGCTGGGGGAGGTACAGTGTGGAGGTAAGACCTGCATGTGAAGGATTGGCCCATCGATGTGGCTGGCTTTGTACCTGGCAAACAGAGGAACCAGAACTGGGTGTAGTGTGAGGTACAAGATTAGATGAAAACCACACCTCTACCACCTTCACTGCCAGTTGCTATTGTTCAGTCTGCAGCGGGTGACAAGTAATGGGGTGAAACTGTGTGAATCGCTGTCAGGGCAAAGCTCTGATCGTTGAGCTGCACAGTTGTAGTTGGAGCTCTTTTGACCAGCCTTGCATGTTCCTAGGAAAGCACTAGGGAAGAAGTAGCTCTCACTGCTGTGTTGTGCACCGGTAATGGAGAATTTGTTTACCCAGTGGTTTACTAGATGGCTGACAACACTGTTTCCTCCTTTGCATTATGGGAGCTGTAGGTCTGATGTACCCACTTGGTTACCACAAAGTACACATTAGCTGATGACATGGCTTGCTTCTGAAGAGTGAAATGCCTACTATAAATTGGCCAGACAGAAGTACCTGCTGTAAATTACAAGTTACTGCTTTATCTTTGTTTTTTCTGGGTCATCCATACGGTAGATGGAAAACTACTACAGTGTCGCCTAAGAAGATGGGATCTATGAATAAAGGGGGTTAAATGCAGTTCTGGGGCTCTGCTGCCTGTTTGGTATGCCATCACCTCAGCTGACTTTATCCTATAGGTTTTTCATGGAGCAAAACAACCGCATATTTCAGACGCTGATGGAGGTGTCAGCCAGCCAGGACAAGACACTGACAGCTGACCACGCACGAGGCATGGGCCTGGATCCCCAAGGGGATCGAAGTTTCCTTATGGACCTGCTGGAAGTGTATGGCATTGATGTTATGCTAGTCATTGACAACCCCTGCTGCACTTAAACCAAGGGCAAGAGAGATGGGGAGCAAAGATCACTTTTTAAAGACTACCAGACACTGCTTAGGAGGATCACTGGAACTCAACCACAGCCACTGGACAGATCTCATTTTATTTAATAACTTTATATGGAGAATATTTATAATTTTAAAACAAAATGTGATTTTATTTTCTCCCCCTCAACTTCCCAATGAGTACCTCTTCCACATTTTTGTTTGTTTTTTTGTTTTTGTCTCCCTTTCTCTTTCATTTGTGGTTTTTTGTTTTGTTTAGATAGGACCAGTGGCACCTTTGCACCAATCCTCACTGCTGCCAGTGATAGCTAGGTTTTGGCCTAGCCTGGATACCTGAGGGCTGACGACTTCAGGAAAGCACTTTGTCTGATGGGGACCAATGTGAAATGCTGTAGCTGAGCTCTCAAGACTTGACTGGAAAACACTCCTATCATCCCCTCTTCCACTTGGGGACTGAAGAGAGCTTCAGCACAGGCTGTTAGTGGCCCAGGCTCAGAAAACATCTCCTGTCCTACCATGTTTATTGGTGGGGACAGTTAAACCAATGATAAAAACCAGGACTCCTTTAAACACCCCTCACCCAACTTTTAGCAGCTGAGTTGGAATAAAGCCACCCTTCCTTATCAATGGCAGGAGCAAATATGGGATAAGGGGGTGCTACAGGATCTTATGACTTTACTTACCCGAGCGGCATGGTTCTACTTCCAGCATTTGAGGTGGTATAAACTGGCAAAGACTATACCTAGCTATCTCATAGCTGGAGAAGAGCACCATCTCTACTTAATCCCTCCTTCTACTTCCTCTGGTTTTCAGTTGCATCACACCTGCTGCTTTGGTTCAAAATCTTCAAACCAGCAAGACAGTCTCCCATTTTACAGGGACCAACATCACTGAGCCACCTTACAGTCGCTGTGCTCTCCAGCCTCAGCTGAGATGGTGCTGGGCGGGATTGGGTTAAATAAGTATGCTTTAACTAATGTCACTAGCCCTTCCTTTGTAGCAGATGGTACTTGTCACTCCTTCACTTTGACATTGTCTGCTGATCCTCCTTTTGTCAAGCAGCCTTCAGCGCTGCCTGCCGCTGTCCCTGGCTTTATGTGAGACTGAGAGCAGTATGTGACCTTTCAGCTGGACTGGCTTTGCAGTTTGCAGGAGGTTCCCTTGGAGTTTGGTGTTGTTAACTGGCATGGCAGTGCAGACAGAAGCAATGTCTAACAGCAAGCCTTTTTTTTTTT
>VYXH01012164.1:579799-592143 GCA_013397275.1 Burhinus bistriatus | reverse complement strand
TTTTTTTTTTTTTTTTTTTGCTCTGAGCAGAGAAGCTGTAGAACCAGATGAACAGTGTTTCTCATTCTTGTGCTGTGGAAAGAATAGGATTCAATTCATACAGGGCCAGCGGTTCCCTCCAGGAATGCTATCCCTGTAAGAGTAATCCTTTTGCTGTGTTAAATCCAAGAATGGTACTGTGGATTGTACGTGTGACATACTGCTTTGCCCAAAATCCTTCAGCCAGTAGTAACATCAGCTTTAAGCTAACTGTTCTTCCTGAACTGTGGCTATCGCTAATTAGCTGCTGCTTCTACCATAATAGACTTCAGCACCCTTAGAGCTTTTCTGCCATTTGTAGAAATGCAAACTGTAGCTGATGTATCCATTTATCCTAGCATTTTATAGGATGAGACAGAGCCCGAACCACCAAAGTCTCATCTGCTAATTCTGTTTAAAACAGGTGAAGCAAATATTTTCCAAGTAGACCCTCTGTGGATTGTCTCCCTCTGGAAGGAAGGAGGCTGGCATGTCCTGTTGTTCCTTGAAGGCTATCTGCAGCCAAGGGGTAGTTTTGCTTGCTGTGGATTCAGAGGTTTTAGTGAGGTGTGGGATCGAGGGCCTCACAAGGCTTATTGCACAGTTCATTGATATGAGCTTCAGCATATTATGTTCATGTTCCTGTGATTTGCCTGTCTCTGAGCAGTTGCTCCCTTGCCTGCTTTTTCAGGGCTGTGGATGTTTTTGTACAGGAGAAATTACGCTGCTGCTTATATTGCCAGTTGCTCACAACTGTAACATAATCATCCTTGGAAGGTTGGGGAAAAAAAATGGAGAAAGAGGAAAACACAGAGCTGAATATTATTTAATGGAAAGACCAGTCCTTTTCCTTAAGAAAAGGCTTTGTTTTTAAACTGATACCTCTAGTATAAAAGTGACCCACAATCTCCATGCTTTTTTCAAACTTCCACTTTAGTTTTAACATGCTATCTGCAGTGAAGATCCCTGAAGAAGTATAGCTGGCACTATATTGCTGGCACTTACTTAACTTCCTTCAGATGTAAAAAAGGGAACTGAAACTTGTTTCTAGCAATTCTTCCTCTCACTTTCTTGAAGGTTTAGCTGTGGTCAGCTGTTGATGCCTTTCTGTTCTCTTTGATGTCAGTAGTTCTTTTGTTGAACTCAACAGGAGCAAACCTTTAATTTGTCATTGAAATTTTACAGCCTCTGCAGTCAGAGACTTTCTAACACCCTGCATTAGAGCACTGTGTTCACAAGGTGTCAGAACATCAGGTCTACTAGACAGCACTGCTAGAGCCCACTGAGCAGAACCTCCTGAAATTACTATTTGACATTTAGTTAACCTCTGTTTTCCAGAAACTAGGTCTTCCGTTGCTAGCAGTAGGGTGGCTGCAGAAGCATCAAAGCAAGCAGATTACTGTAAAAGTAGCATCCATGCTACATCCCAGCTGGATGGCTGCAGCCTATTTTGCTCTTCCTTGTAATTTTGCTTCTCTACAGCCTCTCTTGGCAGGTGACTGCTACAAGACAGAAAACAGAACAAGACTTCTCTGTCCTAACCCTTCCTTGTTTGATTTGCTGCAAAAGAACTTTCCACCTGCGCTCCTTTTCTAAGAGACATTGCTTTTATTGCCATGTGTGGCAAAATCCTTGATAAATGGGTACATAATACAAACAAATGGTTACAGCTCGGGCCATAAGGGCTCGTTCAGCAGGCTGTTTTTGTTTGGAACCAACTTCACTGAATCTTGTCTTTCTGGGAGGTAACGTAATTCAAGGTAAAACAGTTAAGTGCATACACTTAAAATCCCCTCCTTGGCATGTAATAGTTGCTTTTTAGAATATTACCAGCTGGAAGGGAGACAGTTACTTGATGTATTTGGAATTTAAAAGAGGGAGGAAAGTGTGGCATAAGGTAGGATATTGCTGATTACTGCAAAAATCCTCTTCTCTATTGGAAGTACTTTGCCTTTACAGCGGTGCCTTCAGTTTCTTTGGTATGATGTCTCTGGTCGGTTGCTTGTGATCAGAGCCCAGGTTGAATGGTGGTTACAGTAACCAAGTATATATCCTGCGCCCTGGTAAGACAGTCTGGTATGTTCTTCTCTGACCCCCAAGTTGTATACAGCCATTGCAGGTTCTCAGTTGGTACTTGCTTGAGTTTACCAGGAGAGTAATTGCTTCATAGCTGCATCTTAACACAAGTTGTGCTAGAAATGTATAATCAAGTAATGACTTATTACTACTAGTACTATCTGGATTGGCGGGTAAAGCTTGGGAGAGAAATAAAAGCTAGGTTTTCAATCCGAGTAAGGGATACCATGCCAGACACTTAAATCATGCAGAAGTCTTCTCACTGCAAGGTTAGGCCAAGCTGCACAGAGCCAAGTACAACTAAGAACTATGATGGATATTAAGGTATTTTACTGTATTAGAGTTCAGATTTGTCTTGGAGACATGCTAATACCTTCTTTTCTAGCATATATGAAGTAGTTACTCCAATGTATGTTAGAGCTAATGGTCGTCTGTCACAGGAAATGAGCTTGCCTATCCAGCATCCATCACTAGGTTGTTATTCTTCCTTTTTATTTATGTTACAGTATTTAAAGCCCTTCTAGAATGGACTATAAGTTGAAGCCAGGATAAGTGTTTTCATGAGTAGGACCTAGGATTCTACTCCCGCTTCCTGTCTTGAGAGTTCATACACAGAAAGTTGTTTGTCTTGCTCCCAGACAGAAATATGAGAACTAAGTCCTTTCCTCAACACTGTAGATAGCAGGTTCAGCCCCTGCTTATTTTATGTAATGTTTTCCTCACACCTCCCCTCTGAATGTTGCAATTCAGAAGTCTAGAACTGCTCCACACTGACCTCTGAATTGTAGAGGAAGAGGAAACATGACTTGACTGGTATTCATACAAGCTACTCAACTTACACTGATATGAATAAATATCAGCCTGTGTCTTGGACGACCCTTGGTACTTTAACATCAGAGCAGCATTAACAAGACCAATTCTGAAGGGAGCTCTTGGTTACCCTGAAGCAAGGAATCACACTGCAATGGGAGCTGTGCGTCTGATACTATGGAAGAGAATTAGTCATTTTCCCTGTAAAATGGCACAGATGAACTGGAAGCTAGTTCTTAGCCTCTCACCGCTTGCAGCAGGCTGGCTGTAGTTCTAACAGCTCTGATGTTGTTTGCATCTTGCAGATGTGTGGTTGCTCCCATAGGCCTGTGGCTGTGTAGAGAAACTGCTTACTAAAACATGGGTATTTTTTTAATACAATTAAAGCTTACCTTTTTGAAATGGCTGCTGCCTTGTCTTTCCTGCCACTTGAGCAGAAGCATTACTAATTTTATTACAGAAGCATCAGCTTGATGAAAAACTCAATTGCTTAGAACTGCCCCTGACTCTGAGCCAGTGGCTGCAGAGCAACATCCCAGGTGTCTCTGTGGCAAGCAAAAAGAGCAGAACACAGCCAACATGTTCCTTGGAGAGTATCCCAGGGGTCCACTGGGCGCTATTAATTGCTGCAGATCAGAAGACAGACAGCACAATGCAGGCCCTATCACCAGCATAACTATTAAAAAGAACTAGTAGGCTTCTACTCCCCTAGATCTTAGTCAAGAAAGGTATGAGTGCTTGCCCTAGTAGCTTAGGTAATTAGTTTCCCTACACTGTAGTCAAGGGAAGAACAGCATTCAGTTTGGTTCTGGCATCACCCAGAAAACCAACCCTACTTCGCCTTTCAAAGCATTTCTCCTTTAGCAAGCCTCCAGCAGAGGATGCTGTTGCAGCAGCATGCAGGCAGGATGCAGTCTTTAACAAAGCTGCTGGAAGTCAATTCACTAATGTCCTCATTTTGATTACAGCAAAGAATCAACAGATGAACTTAGACTAGATCACAGCATAATATGGGGACTATGTACAAACAGCAATCACATCAGAAAAATTTTCTTCCGGTAAGCAAGGCAGAATCATGTGAACTTGTAAGTTATAATAAGAAGGGCAACAGATAACCTTGCCCAAGTCAATAATATTTCCTTTCAGCAATTAAAGTGAAGCTATAAACAAAAGCTCAGAAAAGCAACAAAACTAATTCCAGTACTGGGGCTCCAGGGAATGTAGGTTGCATAAGGAGTGATGAGCACTGTTTACATTAAAGAGAAGAGCAGCCAGACACAGGGAATAAAAATGTTATTTGGATGCCCTTATTTGTGTTATACTAGTACAGAAATAAAAGGAATACTTACAAAAAAAGACTCATTTGGCTTGTTAAAGAGTCTTTCCACATGTACTTCATACAGCTGTGAGTCCATGATGACACTTCCCAATTTGCTTCTGTATAACATACCTAAACTTGATCAAAGGAATATATTTCTACTATATTATTAACTGGAACTCTGTGCTGTTGAATCTGGCAAGGTGAAAAAAAGTAACATAAATATCTTATCCAGGTACACGTGGGGAATTTTTAAATTTCCTCTGAAGCTTTGTATCACCCATCTCCAAGTTACTTTGTGACAGAGTAGATAATCAACCACCTGTTTCAATGTGGCAATTCCAACATTTCATAGACCTCCTTTGCATTACTCCCCCAGAATAAGTTTTTCCAAGATCACAGGTTTTGTGAGATTTATACATAGGTAAAGTATACCTAAACTCTTAAAACGCAAGGACAAGTGTACTTTCATTTTACTTTAATATACAATTCCATTAAAGCAGTAGCATCTGGCACACAGCACTTAGCCTGCAGTGCTGTAAATGGAACACTGATGACTTCTTTTGGGGGGAAAAAAAGAAGCCATCAAGTTAATGTGCATTTCTTAGAATTTTCATTTGCATTTTTAACCCCTTTGAGACTAGCCAAATTAGCTACTTCCACTGGAAATACCTTGTGCATAAAAATAGCTGAATGGCTTATTAGTCTGGTGGGGCTAATCAGGTCAGTGAGGTCTCATTGCCTTGAAGAGACACTGGTAAGAGTGGTCAACATTGGCCCCTTTGACATGAATTCTCATTGTACTGCTGCATGGAGCATCTGCTCTCTCATTCTGGGATCACAGAAGAATCGGAGTTTCCGGGGTAATAGCTTCACCTCCACAGGCATAGCTTCATACTCCTCATTATCAATGCCAAAGGATCCCTCAGTGCCCTGTGTACAGATAACAGTGCCGATCAGGGTTAAACATCAGATTATTTTAGCAGTGCTGTAATACTGATACCTGATTTTACTAATAGACTACAGTTGAATCCTTAGCTGAGTCTTGACCAAGATGACCCCCTTCCTATGCCTTCCAGCCCATTTGGTCTCAAAACACAGTGAGAGCTACTCTTCACCGCACATAATATATTAATAGTCTGTTGTGTAAGATGTTACCTCACTTAGTTGCTAACTGGTGATAATGAAATGCTTTAATGACCCACATTGTTTATACTGAACGATTCCTTGCTATTGGAACTACAATTATATGCACTTAGATCTTGGTCTGCCAGTGGTGACACAAGCTAATCTGCAGAAGTGCCTGTTAAATAACTCCTATTAAATCCATGTTACAAACACCTTTTGGTATTGTTTTACTATATTGATCTGAAACGTGAGATACAAAGTAATTCACGGGTCAGGAATTACTCAGCAGTATAATTTTCTTGAGCATTTTCTGTAACCCTGATAAAGTCACCAATGATTAAAACCATTCAATTAAAATGGCAGGTTGACTTTATCTAAACAAATTTGGTGACTCTTTGCATGCGCTTGATTCAAGGTAGGGCTATGTTACGTGGATACTCAAACTAGCTCCAAGTGAACTTGTACACCAGAACAGCACAGATTAGACAAAGTAGCATAGGTCCTGGAAGTCAGATGTATAGCAGTCCACATGGATCAACATATCCCGCTCCTCTGCAAAGCTGGTGAGACTCATCTGAGCTGCCTCTGGTTCCTTCATGAGAGCTAGGTCAAGGAACTGAACAGCACTGCTTTATGCCATGCACACATACTCTGAATGTCTTCGTGGCAGCTGCAGTATCAACAGCTTGTTTTATACCACAACCCTTACTTACGGCTCAACTGTACTTAGCCCAGAGCATTCTTTCAGAATCACAAAACTGCCATGATATGAGCTTGATGCAAGTATTAAGATGCTGGCTAATCATGACATCATAATTCATGATTTTCACTTTGTAGCCACAGATTTTTTCACCTTTTGGCATGTTCTATTCTCTCTTAATATGAAAGTCTTGCTGAACGACAGATATTTGAAGACGGAAATTATCTATGAGAATGACTTCATGTCCTTGCTAAAACAGGAAACAGTCCTCCCCAAGGCTGCACTAACAGCCTCTTCTTTTTAAGAGGCAACAAAAGACTAATCTAAACTACACAGGCAGACATAGTTTTGGCTTCTTTTTCAGCCTTATCTATTCAAAGTTTTGAGACACTTCCCTATGGTGACCTGAGCCGCAGTGCCTTGTGTCATCCTCCTTGTTCTCCATAAAGCTTCTAGTATTTATAGATTCTAATATTTATAGCACAGTTCCTTCTAGGTTAAAATGTAGACAAGGAATTCATTCTTCAATACTAAGGAGAAGGTGCACATATGCAATGCACCTGACTAAGAGGCCCTTTACAACCACCACCACTGTCTACATAAAAGGTCTGTCACTGTTTACTGGCAGAATGAAGTTTCCCCTCTGGTTTACAGACCACTTTCCAGTATGTGTCTCCTAGTCAGGGACTGAGTTGCTGCACTGAGAAACTTAAGTGTCTCACTGGCAACATAATCAGCCTCCCAGATTTGGAGTAGGGATTTCTCAATGTGCAGCATCAACTGGCACAAGGAAATAAAGTGACAGTTTTCTCCAACTCCCTCAGCTTCTCACCTCTGGAAGTTGCAAGATACATCTGCTGGCTTGGATGCACTGACTCCCTTCAGGGCACATATGTGGATCACGCATCTTTTGACTTCTGTTCAAACCAAAAAAGAAGTAAGGTAAAGAGATTATTCTCTAGGAAATAGCCATCTTCAGGGATGACACGTCATTGTGGGTTGGTAAGTCACTATGCATTTGGTAAACTTAGAGGGTATGTGCACATACAAATATTTGTGGGTTTAACTGTAAAAAGTAAACCAGACATTTCCTCTTCTGCTGCAGTCAGTACATATAACAGTATGCACTGACAACCTCCAACCAGCTTCAGCTCTGAGGCTCACCGAATATATATGAACATACAGCTTTGTATATTTGAATTTACAGCACAGTTTTGTGCTCCTCACTTACATAATAAGCTGCACAATTCATGCAATCAATGACTGTCATCTCTTCACATCCCATGCACCCACATAATTTACCAGCAACCTAAGCAACCCTCAGCCAAAAAAACTGATAGAATTAGTTATATTGAACCACTAAACTACCATCTGAAAAAAAAACAAAACCCAAAACACCCCCCCCTCACATCAACACCAGTTAGCGTGAAGTTTCTTACTAGTTGCTTTTATATCATTCTTGTGAAGAAACCCCTCCAGAACATCACCATTTTACCCACTCCAAATAATATACCCATTTTTGTCAGTCACTCTCTCTCTTCTGGTGCCTGTGCGATTCTTATTTACATACTGTACTTAGAGATGTGCTACCTTCCTACTTCTGTGGATGTCAGATGGGAGTACGTAGAAGGCAGCTGGCTGTCTTAGAAAGCTGGCTGTGCAAGTGCCGTGCAGTCTTTATCTAGACTTAGGTTGCTGTCCTGTCATTGGATCACCTGTTAAAGAATAGCACTTTGCAATTCCTTTTCTCAAGGTGTGCTGCTGCAGAGTAAGCACAAGCTCTTGGGTACGCTGACCTACCTCTGGCCTCCTGACTGAAAACACGCATAACCTTTTGGCTGACTTTTGACAAATGGTACACCGCACCCCAGGCAGTAACCCCTCAGTTTAGGCCCCTCTCCAGATAGACAGCACCACACAAATAGCAAAGGGGACAGCAGAAAGTTACAGCGTTAATATGTCACAGCTCTCAAGCACAGCAAAATTATCACAGATATTCCTCCAACAGGCAATGCCAGCTGTCCCCAGCTTTTGTGTCTATTCTGTAGACTGATATGAAAGAAAAGTGTATTTAAATATTGCCCAGGAAAAGAAGTCACAAAAACATGTCAAAAACTCCCCATACACCAAGCCTTCTACGCCCTGAGGAATGCAAGCACCTCTTAAAATCACAGCAAATCCCACAGAAAGAACATGAGAAGAGAGGGTTGAAACAGGAGATGATAATCAAAGACAAAGGAAGAAAAACTACAACACCTAAGGAAAGGGCAGGGAAGGACGGAAGCAAGATTAACTGTGGAAAGTTTGTTTTTAATAAAATATGTATATACTAAAAGATTAATGACTGAATGTGAAGGAATTAAGCATCCTCCCGGCAATATAAATTATAAATCATTGATGGCATGCAATACTGTCAGTTTATACAGTGCTGTACAAACAAGCAGTAAGATTCCCTGCTTAAGGTTTAACCTGCTCCAAGTTTGATATACAAGGTCCTAGATATTGCACTCAGGTGAGCAAGTAGATTTTTTGGCCCACGAAGGTAAATGAAGCTCTACATAGATGCAATTATGGGGTCAAGGGAAGCTCAAAAGAGACAAGACATGGAACTAAAGATCAGTCAAAGGAGAATGCTGGTAGAAGCAAATAGACACAACTGCACTTGCAGTGATTGCCTCTCTAGTGACCCAGCATAAAAGGATCAGAAGTAATTTCTATTTGATTCTGCTCCCTACTCAAGACAAGACAGCAAAGTGAAACAGAAGCAAGACCAAAGCCTAACAGCAACAGTTACAATTGATTGTTCTATCCCACTCCATTCACTAAATTACAAAACCACAGGCAGAGAGTGCCACAACACCTACTGCAGATAACACACAATTTTAACCTAGTTCTCGTCCCCAGAAGCGGCAAACGTGAAATGATTCATAGTAAGACTCTCTGACCAAAAAACCAGTCTTCTGCATCATAGTTGGGAACTACATTCATGCCCTGGAGTGATGGCTCTCCATACTATCACACACAGGATCTACGCTGGCTATCAGGATGTGGATTACTGCTGCTACACTTACCAGCCCCTCTCCTTCCCTTCAGCACTTCTTAGTAAGCACTACAGTGTAACTACCTGTTCTTCCCCCACCTTATCTTAAACATCAACTCTGCCCCTGCTGCAGATGCTCTTGTTCACACAAATCTGATCCACAGCTGGAGGGCACTTTTATCCAACTGGGATGACCTACTCCTTTCTTTGAAATCCAACAGCAGTTGTCCTCCAGCACTCTGATGCACCCCCCCCACCTAAGCCTGCATGGTAGTCTCCCGCTGGATGTGTGGTTTCCCCTGTGTGATCCATCAGTTCCGATCAGCTCGTGTCAGTGCCCTCTTCAATATAAAAAAAACAGTTGCTATCTGCACTGATAAGGTATTTTCCCTAAAAACCTTTTCAACCCCCCAAATTCTGGTGGAGTTTAAAACTATGCATTAAAAAAGAAGAAAAAAGAAAGACCTTCTTCACACATTTCAAAAGACAAACCGTGCCGGTGCTAGGCAATGGGGAGCCTCTAATAATGGGCTAGATAAAACCTAGCTACCAAAGGGCATTGAGCAGCGAAGGACTTCTCTGAACACCCTGATTTTGCCTTGCAAAAACAGGGCACATTTTTTCTGTTCCGACTCCTCTCTGTAGGACTAACCAATCCCTCCTGCTGCTCCACCACCCCATACACCCCTCTTTCTCTTTCTTTGTTACCTACAGATTTTTGGGCCCTATTTAATCAAAAGAGCTTTTTTCTTTGAATTTTTGCTTGAACAGCAGCTCAAAGCTTTTGGTACTGCCTCTAATTAGTTCTAGCCAGCAGGGCACGTTAACTCTCAACAGAGGCTTTTTCTGCAAGACTGTGTAACTATAGTCAGAAAATGCGACATACTACTGTGTGAAGCATGTCCAGTCTATGTGGGAGACATTCTTTACAGTGGGTGTACACTCAAATACCCCTCCCTTAAATCACACAAATTCATCCACATTTTTACTGCTAGCAAAGTGTCCAAGGATCCAGCATATCATCTCCTTTGTCTCC
Organism: Burhinus bistriatus; assembly: GCA_013397275.1. Classification (NCBI taxonomy): domain Eukaryota; kingdom Metazoa; phylum Chordata; class Aves; order Charadriiformes; family Burhinidae; genus Burhinus; species Burhinus bistriatus. The sequence continues at coordinate 582,017 of VYXH01012164.1, read as the reverse complement.
CTCCTTTAAGAGGCCAGGTTCCTCTTGCTGCTAATGGGAAAATCTCCTCCTCCTTCCTGTAGCCTTCAAAGCAAAGATTTCAGTCCCAAGCAACCTATGGTCCACATGGCTCATTTAATTTAAAAGCAGTTGCAGATGGTAACCTCACCTACCATGCATAGGTCAGAAGATCCTATACCCACTGAGGCTTGTGGGATGCTCAAGTAAGGGGCCTGCTGCTGCTATTGCTATCATAAACAAGACATACATGCAGGAATTATTACCGTGATGACAAGCAGGTAAAAATGCATTGAAATATTTCCATTGATTTCAATAGAGGGAGCTCTAAGACTAGAAAATAGTATTAGCAAATAAAAATGTAACATGCAGAAGAGCACTTTTGGACTTAGTAGGAAAATCTGTTGCTGGTAAAAACTGCAGTGAAGATGCAATGTATTTGCTAGTGGGACTTTATATAGAGGAGCTGGAAAAGGCAGCTCAGATTTCTGTCTGGTGAGAGCACGAGGAACAAATGCACTACAAGACAACACATGTTCACTCTTCCTCTACACACTGCTTCTTCATACCTGCAGCCTTCTAGAAATACTGAGTCAAGGGAGCCCTCCACTTAGAAGCAGGGCCTGTCTAATCAGAGTTCAAAAATTCCAGGTACCATTAGTACAAACTTAGCAGCTCTGTGCCCCACCTTTCAATCCACTGCGCAGTGAGGGCTAAAAGATTCTGGGGATAAGTCTGTACAGCTGTCTATAAAACTCCATTATGACTGTATTATCCAAGTAGCATCAATCAACAGCAATGGGGAAAAAGATGAAAGGTATAGCAAACTCAGAAGCTGGGAAGAACTCCAAGTAGGCTGCTCTGCCTTGTTTCCAGAGAGAGAAAATTAGTAAAAATTTAAAAAAAAAAAATCAGTAATCCTCATGAAGCATTACTGACTGGTGCCCTTTGCAGTCCTCTGCTTCTGAATTTTGCAGCACAAAATCAGAGAAAAACAGCATACTTAGAATTAGTGTTCCGACTCATAGATTGTCATCTTTTTGCAGCCTTCGCATACTCACCCTCTGTTTACAAACTGTCCTTTGCTGACAGTTTCTGCTTCAACACAAATATCCATGAAGTCTTCAGCACGCTATGCAAAAAAAGATTCAGAAATGAAGCAGTTAACACTTCAAAATGCCACACCCATGATACTGCAATACTTTCGCAAAATGCCCAGTCCTTTGTCCCACAAAAGGAGGCAAAAGATGCATTTCCACGCTTTTTTCCAATCTTGACTTGAGATTTGGATTATAAATTATAGGTAGCAATTTCTCATTTATGACTCTTCAACAATAAATACCGCAAGAAGTGAAATAACAATTCACACATTTGGCTACTTGTTACATTTCACACACTTATTAAAGACAGTAATAGCAGATCACTTGGGTTTACTTCTGTTCACAAAAATTTCTAATCAATAGGTCTTTCACGAATTTAAGCAATAGTACAGTGATGCAATATTTGGCCACCAAACATTACAGTAAGAAAATTTTTAACAATACAAATTGGAAGTCAAAGTGTTCTTGATATCATTCCCTTAAATTCCTTACTTAGCTTCTTTTCTATTTACAGCCTGCCCTTAAACTAAGTATACAGTAAAGCTTTTGCCGGGAAAGCAGCTTTAAGATGCAATTAATTTTTTATTTATTTATTTTAACATTTCTGTCCTGGCAAAGTCCTAGTGCAGACGCAATCAAACTGACAAAAGTAAAAATAAATGCATCTAGTAGTATAACTTGTTTTATTTCTTTGCTGTATCTGCAGAGGTAGGCTACACACTATCTGAGCTGCACCTGTATGGCTTTATCAGCTTCTCTTCAACAGGGCAGCCTAGGCATGAATCTGAGGCAAGAGAGAAAGACAAGAGTAGCTGACAATACTCTGCAGATATGCCCTGGTATCGATTCGAGAGAGCTGTTGTTCAGCTTTGATGGCTACACGGACAATGGCTTGAAGAGTGGAAGTTAAAAGCAGCTATAAGGGGTCCATATCTGTAGAAAAAAAGATGCAGTATCAAGATACTTCCAGCTCTTGAAACAGAAAAGTACAACTGCCCTAACGTAAACGTGTTCATTCCTCTAGGCTATGTCAGAGATCTGAGAACCCGACATCACTTCTTTGTTAAAAACCAGTATTAAAGTGCATCTTAAAGGCATAAAGCGGGGGGGGGGGGGGGGGG
>VYXH01012164.1:551040-579789 GCA_013397275.1 Burhinus bistriatus | reverse complement strand
GTGTGGGGGGGGGGGGGGGTGCGGTGGTGGTAGAAAAAGGACATAAGGGCTAGTCTGTGGTGGTGAGATACTTTTTTAGTTCTTGGTAGGTCTGTTTTTACTTTACATCACTGACTCCAATCCCATTCAGCAACCAAAACTGTTCTGTTCGAGCACTATTTAGAAACCACTAAAAACCAAAATACTCAAGTACTAGTCTCCATCTAGCTTCTACCATTATTAGGCCACTGGTGGTCCAAATCATAAGCCACTGACAAAGAAGAAACTAAAATTCATGTGGTACATTCTAAGGAGAAAACAGAAGGAAATTTTAAGTCTAGATTTGCCTGAGGGGTTGGGTTTTTTTTGACTGATCCTGCAAAAATAACATATCAACATAACACAAATTTTCAGGTTTTTAAAGACCCTGAATTCTGAGCAAGAAACACCTTGCAGTAAGTTCAACATCTCCTGTTAATCTCGGTGTACTGACAGTGGTTTCCTGCAGCCATGAGGAAGACATAAAGGGCAGCTCACCAGTACAGGATCACTGTGTTAGCATCTTCCAGTAAAATTAAAGACTGACATCTACCCAAATAGTTTTCACAGCAATAAAATTGCACCAAGACACAGACATAAGCCCAAGACAGGTTTTGAAACAGTGAATGAACAGCATGAGCATGTTGAAAAGGTTATGACAGGAACAGTTCCCTCGCTCCCTTGGTTTTACTCTTCCATGACCACCTACATTTCACGTCCTTCAACTCAGGTTAGCCCCTGTCCTTTCTCTCATCCCAGTTCTTTTTAACTCTTTGCTCTGCAAGCCAAAAGGCAGAGAAAAAGCCACAATTCCAGGCAGACATTCAGGCTCAGAGCTTCCTTCCAGCACAAGCTGATAAAATAGAATCACTCTCCCATGGGTCAAGAAGGAAAGGAGTGCCTATTATGATGCCTTGTTTTCTCCTGGGCAATCCTAAAGCTTCTGTCTAGCTAGTGAAACCTTCTCATTATATAAATTCTTCCTGATGCACTGCATCCCAGTTTTATACGGGTCTCCAGTGCTTTTACACTGGCTCTGAAAATTGCTCATTCCTAGATTCAGTCATGAGCCCCTCCTTGCCTGGGGTAGTAAGTTTTATTTATATAGACAGAAAAATAGTTTAGCAAGAAAGGAAAACTGTGTGGGCAGGCAGCATTTGGAATCCAGTTATACTATGGTCTTACCATCAGATCAAGCTGCCTGTTCCGAGTTGCAATGGAGAGCTCAATGGTGGATAGCTTCAGTTCTTCCCAGTCCTCTGGGGTTACCTCCTGCGGGATTTCTGCGAATCCAGAAGAGAAGATATCAGTAAGTGGAATTTAATTACATAGATCATCATTTCACTGTTATGAAGCATGAAACATGAATCTGCAAAAATCACTCTGACCCATTGTGACCACTAGCTTTGTTTCTTTCAAACATCAAAATCTTAAAAAAGGAAAAGGGAGCTTGGGAGTACTGAAGGGAAGAAAAAAATACTGCCAATATTCACAGAGTAGCAGGAAAGACTATCAAGCACATCACATCGCAGCCCTGTGAGTCCTTATGCCTAGGGATTAACGAATCTCCTGGGCTAGTATTACAGGAACATTTAGAAAACACATGAAGCACTGCTACCAAAAAAACAGGAATTCAGTGTTCAGGGTGCAGTGGTAACATGCATTTTCTATAGGAGGAAACTCTAGGGTTCAGCTCTCATGTACAGATCACTTAGTCCATGCTTCTGTCTAAATCACCTACGCTAACTGAAACAGAATGAGAAGGACTTTGCATCGCTCCAGATTGCACAAAATACACATTCCCCTTCCTTCTGCAGTCTGCCATATGCACTGCCTAGCTAACAAACCAACCCAAGAGAGGCCCACAGAGCACACAGAAGAAAATTTATGGTACAGAAAGAAATTTAATGTACTAAGAGAAACTTAAGGTTTCTGCAGGGCCCTAGTTTTCTTGTCCTATTTTAAGTAACATTTGTAACTCTGTGTCAGCAACTCCCCCCACACAGAAAAACAAGGGCTGTTCCTCTCTCGCCAGCCCACTAAGAAGCCATTCTACAGGAGGAAGATTTCAAGAAGCTCAACCATAAAAGCCAAGTATCACCTATGGAGACTTCCATAGCAACAGCAAGCAACTGTGAGCCCAAGGAACACTCTGGGTTCTTTACAAATGCATTTTTGTTTATGAGACGACAAGCACTGACTGGACTACTCTGTTCCATTTCTGGCAGTTATCACTGTAACTATCTTGACAAAGTCACAGTTTTAATAAATAATAATACAAAAATGAGAGAGCAGAAAAGTAAAGCAGAACCCCGGCCCCTGCCTCTGATCTGTTAGAGGAGTAAAGCCTGCCTGTGAGTTTCTGCAAAATAGACACACCTCACCTTTTGGAGGAGATGCCCAGTATAACCGAATTCGCCTGTAAAGCCTCACATACAAAGGAGGTCTGGACGGTTTCTCCTCTGGCTCTTCTGGAGGTCTCTCAGTTGGACCCAGATACATGAGAGCAGCTTGATGTTTCTGAGGCCATTCCTTGGATTTACATGGAAAGGAAAGACAGAAGATAAATGGTCTTTTGTTGAGTACCTACCTGTTTATTCTGTTTAGTCTTTCAGCCTATTTATTCTGTGCTCCGAAGTACTCCTTCAGAGCTACCCAGATCCCACCACTGCCTCAGTCTAACTTAATGCTCTCCAGCCTCCAGATACATATGTGAGATGACACTTTTGCAGCTTGGAAAAGATTACCCACAGTTCCCAAATCTACTATTCCTTCCCCACATACAAGTGAGGAATTTTCCCCTCTATAAGCAGAGGGTAAAGGGATGTTTTCTTTGCTGCTGATGTGTGGCAGGGTGACACAGCTGCTTTTGGCTGGAGGGAACAACCAAAACCGGGAAGGTCAACATTAACTTTTGAAAGCACAATTGGTTTCTGCATGGCACAAAAGCAACCTCAAAGAGCAACTGCACAGCGGGGTCTAGTGCAAACAGGCAAAGACTACAGTCCTGTGTGCAGCCAAGGGGCACTAAAGCCTTGCAGGCCTTTGTTGTCCAACAACTCAGACAATCAAGATCTGACCTTCTAGTCATGCGCTTACAGACAGCAATACAACAGGTCTTAAGGCAAGTCAGGTGAGCTTTACAAAGCATCTGAGGGGGAAAAAAAAAAAGAGAAAAAAAAAAAGTAGTAATACATTACTCTCGGTGATATTTTAGATTCCAGTGCCAGAAGCTGATGAGCTACAGAAGAACTTTAGCTCCTGAAACATTTCCAAATGCTGATAAAGTTTATTTCCTCTCGTTTTGTTTTAAAAATAATTTCTGAAATGCTCAAAACACAGGACTTACGGAGGGAATAATATGATTATTTTTTAAATGTATATACTAAAACAACACAGCCAAGAGTCCACACGTACTCAATACAATTATTTTTCTATGCACAAGACTTTAGAAGTAGTTTTGGATCATATAGCACAGGTTGTTAAGCTAATTTACCTCACACCTCTGAGAGCAAGGAAAGACTCCACTATCATACTTACATAATAAACAGGACAAACAGTGGTTGTATCAATAGAGTAGGTCAATACACAAACAGTAAGTATTAATGATTAAAGGGAAAAGCAGCAATGCTGTGATAATTTAAGCCTGTATATTTTAGAAGAGATGATAACACTCATAACAATGCCTCTACCAATATCAGAGGTGAGCTCTTTCCCCTTACACTGATTTCAGCTACAGGTCATCTTGTTTCAAAGGACAACTACAGCAAAATCAGAAAAGATGAAGTGCACATCATCAAGGACAAGCTAGGAAGGTATTAAGCTCAACAGGCTGGAGCCATAATTTCTTATGCAAATTAACAAAATGATAACTGAAGAGGCACATAAAGCAATGAATACCACAATTAGGGGAGATCAGGTAGAAACTTTCCTATCTTAACAGCAGAAAACGTGGGCACTTCTCTTTAACATTCAGCAGGTTAAACATCTTTTTGATGCCCAATGAATAACTCATCAGTGAAATCCACTGTCACTAACTGAGGCTAAGGACTCAGCAAGAGTGAGAAAGGGGCTGGAGAGAAGTGAAGAATAGGTTTCTACCTAGAATGGCAGCACACAGAATCATCACCTCTAATTTCCTCACGTGAGGGGGTGGGGGAAATCTTTCACAGACACATTACAATTTAACTTTTAACTCCCTTTTACAGGGGCTTCCTATAAAGGAAGCATTGGCACTATCGCTGACAGCATGGTTGGACTGCACAATCTGATCTGCCATACCAGCTCCTGGGTTTTCCCACAGCCTTTCATGAGGCTCCTTAGACGTTCAGAGAACAGGAAAAGTATGTGAATGAAAATGTCTCACCTTTCACGCAGGTCAAATTTTAATCTTTCCAGGATCAATTTTAATCAACAGAGAAGTTTGAGGTGAGATAAGCTATTAATCATGTTCATTTTACGACACATGGAAGCCTGATTATCAACGTGCATGAGCAGTCTAATTACACACACTTCTGCCAGATGAATAAATCAGAATGAAATGTTATCATTAGAAAGACTGTTGAAAAAAGGTGACAGCGCACTTTAATGGTTATCTTCAGCACCACTACTGCTCTCCAATTTCAAAGGTGGTTACTGGCTCCCCCTGGTGATCTAGCAGCAACAGATGCTCAGTAAAGAATTTTTTTTTAAGTATTCCTCCTCCCCTTCATCTCTTCAGATGTTAAGTCTATAAACTGGTAGGTTTTTTAACAAGTCGAGTTTCACTCCCATTTTATATTGTTACCAGAGCCCTTCACAAAAACTTGCAGATAAATAGTACAAAGCATAGTCAGCCTTTTCATTTCCCAGCTACAAAACCACTTTCCCTGCAATTACTCTTTACCTTAAACGTACTGAAAAAGTGAGCCGCTTTGGTTTTCAGAGGCCCAAGGTACCAGTACCTGAAAAAAGAACACAGATAGAACTTCTAAGATATCCAGGAGTCAATACTGGGAAAGGGAGAAATCTTGCATGAAGTCAGAGCACACGGACTTGTTTGCCACGGAAATTAGTGCTCCCCTACAACATTTAAGTTTGTGATACTGTAAGATAGTTTCTACACATCACCAGCAGCTTAGCAGTGACACCCCTTTGCTGAGCTGCAGATCACAAAAATACAGTATACAATCTTCACTACAGGTAGCATGACACTTCAGTAGCAGAATTTTATCTAGTTATGTTACACAACTGGGAATGATTTAAAGGTCTGTGGTCTAACAGCTGGTGGGAAGAATCTTCACAATATGCAATAAAGAATGAGGTTGGAGGAAACAAACAAAGAATCAAAAATCTGTAGCTTCAGTGACAAAATAACAGAGCCAGAAAACATCAATTTGCCCCAAAGGATTCTCAGATCAAAATAAAAGTTTTACAAAATAAAAAGCCTGCCAGCCATAAAGTATTGTATAGAATCTAAAGATGTGACTATATCTAGGCAGGCTTGGCACACATTTTCATCACTGTCTTCCACCAAAGAAGGTCAACAAAGCACATTAAACAGCATTAGCTCAAGAGTACTGCAGATTTAAGTGTACCATTAACTACTAAGGCGTGCAACTGTCACGCCATTGCCATCAAATTGTGAAATTGTCTGTAAAATAATAAAACCTCAAAAATACAAAACAGCACCACGTCTCCACCAGGACAGTGCTTAGCAGAGGGATAGCCAGACAAATTTCTGGAACTGTGGCTTATGGCTTGACTCCCTTCATAGTAGGTGCCTTCTTTTAAATATAAGATCAGTTGTACTGGAATACACCAATTGTTCATTTAGCTCAATATCCCATCTCTGATAGTGACCAAAAGTGGATGCTTAGGGAGAAGTATAAAAACAGGACAAGCACACATGGTCCTTGTTCCAGGCACATTCTGAGCATGCATTCATTTGTGGCTGAAGTGCTTTCCAAGCTGGGCACATGTTCTGTGCATTCGAAAACACTAATGGAAGAGAATGCGGTTTGAAAATGTTCATGGTGCCCTAAGTAAAAAAGGTGCTATCATGCCTCCAGCCCCGAGTCCAAAAGACTCTTGTGAAAGGGAACTGCTGCAGGAAAAGATGTGAAGGCTGACACTAGGCAAAAAACAGAGCATGCGCAGGAAGTCTAGTGAGAGCGCAGAGGGGAGGGAAGTGCACTTTCTTAATCCTGGGGCTGCAATTAGCAGGAGAGTCTGCAGCACTGCCAAGTCAGCACCTACGCAAACTACCAAGCATGTCCTTTACTTCCCAGGGACAAACACCCTGGCCTTTTACTGCATCTCCCCCATTCTATATCACCCCTCAATCCTACTCAAATATCTGCCAGTCAGACTCCAGAGGTCTGCTACCTCGTTTCCCGACAAAGACAGCTCATTTCCAAAACACACGGTATTTCCTTAGAGCTGTGCAGCAGAGGCAAGTGCTGCAATTCCCCCACAACAGTCTGAGAAGTGAACTGCTTTGGCCCTGCTGCTCCTTCACCAGATAATGCTAGTCATTTGATGTGCAGACAGTGGCATATTAAATGTCCATTTGGAGAAAGCCCAACAATTATTAGTTTAGCATTCAGAGAACAGTCATCAGACAGCACAGTCCATGCCATTTCTGGCAGGAACTGAAGGGCATTTCTACTGCATCTGATGTCCCTTGTTGGAATTGAGTTACAGAGTCTGCGTGCATCTTTTCATTGGCAACTGATGAAAAACAATGGCCAATTACTTTACTCGGACTTTACTCAAGGGAGAACTTTTCCCACTGATACAATCTGAATAAAAGTTCCAGAAGTGGGCATCACAAGGCAGGCAGAAAATAAATACTTAAAAGAACAGGTCAGCACCAAGTAAGTGTTTCCTTCAAATGACAAAAATGCTGAACTGTCTTACGCTCCCATGTGTGTAATGCAAGACCTAACAAGAGTGGGTGCCTCTGCCTGTCAAATGACTACACTCAAAAAAGACTTCTGTACAAGAAGGGAGTATGTCTTTTCAGGCAACAGATGTTAAAAAAGGTACAGTTTCAAAAAACAGTGTTTTCTTACTTGCTGACTTTAACTCCTGCATCTCTGTAAGATCCCCATCTTAAACCAGTCACTGCAAACACAGGCTGTTCCTTTTCTCCCTGTAAAGAAAAATAGATATCGCGAAATTGCTTTCTCTTATATTGTTGGCAACTTTGTTTTTTGCAGCTAGAAAAATATCATTTCTATATAAAAACTGATTTCTGATTAATCCCAAAAGTGAAATTTCACAGAAGAGGTATGATAAATAGCCAACTGCAATAAAGCTAAGAAGAATTTAAGTGTTATACATTTCATCCGCTCCCAGAGAGAAATATAAGAGGTGAAGTTTTGAGGAGGTTGATTGAGTTTGACTGTACACCCAGCAGTAGCCATTTCATTTTGTGGATATTGTCAGTCAAAAGCAAGGACCTCTGCTCAGTGACACCAAGTTCTCACTGCAGAAATGTCCATTCCACAACGCAAGAGAAAAATTATATTCAAAAACCATAGGGGGCATAGTCAAAGGTTTTCCCATTTCACATTTTCCAGTCTGTAAAAGAAAGCTATTAACTCCACAATACATATGAATGCATTAAATCAGCTCAGACAGCTATTGTTATCTCTCACCATTTCTACAGAAATATTGGTGTAAGTTTTGTATTCATCAATACTCCCTGAGCCTGAAAAAAACATGTTCAGACATTCTAGTGTTTTCTCCAGTTTAGACTATCTGATGTCATAGAATACAGTGGAGAAATGACTGCCACCAGAACTGCTGATATCATAAACCAAAATTGATGATAGCATTACACTGAGGAAAAGCAGTCCATGGAAACAGAACAAGATGAGAATAGGAAAGTTTTAGGAATGTTGGGTGTCAAATAAGCAGATGCTTTTACCTTGATCTGCAAGACATCAAGTGGAACTGTCTCTCCCTTCAAAATGGCCAATGTAGCATTAGTAATATGTCTGCAAAACAAACAGAAAACAAGCAAAGGAAAAGAAACAGGAAGGAAGGAAAAGAGTAAGCTTTAAAATTACACTTTTTTTTCAGCAAACTCCACTCCAAGTCCAGGTGGGGCTTTTTTGCAGCAAACAGAACCACCCCAGGGAAAGATCCCTGAAAAAGTGCTGCACTTCCTTGAAATCAGAAAGCAAATTGGGTGGCTGCAACACATGACAAAACCTGCATTCTAACAAACACCAAAAGACTTGAAAAGCAAAAGGAAGTTCTTAGCCTAAACTTTTCAGAGGTTTCTCCTTCTTGAGCTGATCTGGCAGATCACGCGCCAACTCTGTTACTTGCTGTTTCAGATACTTAACACACTAAGGACCCAAATCATGATTTTATTTTATTTTATTGGTGGCAAGTATAACTACCTGGGAGAGAAGTGGATGGTCACGAGACTGGTCTCAATTCACGTGTCTGGGATTGAATTGCCTTAGTATGTTAAGTTGAAGTTTTTAATCAACATAAATCCACCTATCAGCAGTGCTCATGTTTTGGGCTCCAGTAAGTTGCAGACAGTAGCTAAGGCACTTTCTCATTTCAAGTCACAAAGCATGGCACTAAAGATTTTGTAACCAAAGTGTTCAAGTTCATAAAGAAGTCTCTATGTTCAGACCTTGAAGTATATATTTCATTAAAACTCCTTCCTTGTTTTCAAAGTTGGGTAAAATTTAAATTCCACACTGCACACATTTCCAGTGTCTCAGCTGGACAGGGGAAAAAAAACCCCAAACACAAATGCAGTTTTCAGATCCAGCCCAATATTCATGTGAATCAGGAGGAGATATTCCCCTTGTATTCATCAGGCTTAGAATACTGAGACAGAGACGGAAGCTATTCTTCCCTCAACCCTTCTTTTTTCCTATCTCCTATCTTGCAATGACTTCTACAGTTCCTACACTCCAAAGGTATGACCTAATAGTGATGAAGGAACCAAAGCCCAAATATTTCTTTTTAAAATATCACTGGTGTACTTCTTAAGTCAGGTTCTGTTACTGCTGCAGGTTGTTAAACAGCCTATTGACCAAATTCCTTTCAACTTCACCAATATGCTGCAGTCTCACCTGCACAGTTCATTACCTTGGGACAAGAAGATCATTCATTTCAAACAGCTTCTCCAGAACTCAAACATAAATTATTATTTTAATCTTAGCTTCCGATTACAGTCTTGTCCATCTTGCTGAGCTTCAAAGCACTCTGGTAGTTTTAATGAAGGATGTTATGCCAGTTGGCTTATGGGTTTCATGTATGATGGATACCAGCAAGGGTTCCACAGAGAAGAATGTTAATGAGCTACTGTGAGAACCAGAGTGAACAGATTTCATGAGTAAGGAGAAATATATTCATTAGTATGGGAGGAGAAGAAGGAAAAAATTGAAAGGAAATGAAGTGTGAGGAAAAGAAAGCACAGTTGACTAGCCTTTTTACTTCAGCAGTGGACAAAACAAACTTACAGCAAACTGAAACGCAGGCAATAGATACTGCCAGACTGGGTCATATCCAGGATGCTGATAGATAAGATTCAGGTTGTTGGAGAGTTGCCAGCATCAATCCCATCACAGGGATTAGTGAGAAACCGTGCAGAAGTCAGTAATGGGATCCAGCCTCTCCCATAATGATATTCTTGTATGCCTTACTTTGAAGGTCCTAACCAGTTATACGTGGACCGGTTTATAGAATTCTTGAACTGAAGAAGGGATAGAAAGAGGACTTTTTTTGTTTTATTTTGTCATATCCTTGTCATATCCTTTCTGACTATTCTTAAGAGACTTGATCCTTTTAAGTTGGGTTTGTTTTTTTTTTTTAAAAACTCTGAGCATCACACGATCACAGAGAAGTTAGCCACAGCAAATTATTTCATGGTCTAATAATATATACATTTCCTTCTTTTAATTTTAGTCAGTTTTTGGAAGACACTAACAGAGGCAAGTCCAGAGAATCATCAGGCCCTGCCCAGAGACTGCCAACTTCTATGTAACATAGAAGAAAAAGAAAAGTATGAAGCTACTGAGAAGCACTGCTCCTTGAAAACAAACAAAAGAAAGCCCCCTTGGAGAAACATGTAATACTTACTGGACTTGGTTCGTGCTCTCAGGGTATAGCGTGTGGCTCAGAGTGCAGGTCTTCCCAAGAGGTATGAATCCTATAGGAATCTTACTGAAGACAGCCTGGACACATGAGGAGAGTAAATTAACATTTGCATCAGCTGAATGAAGCTTCCTGTGTGGAGATCACAGCTGTGTCTGATATCACCCCTTTGGCACTAAGCAGCCAGGCACTTCCTTAAATGAGGCAGTAATACATAATGACTCAGAACATGGCATTCAAATCTGTGAACCCACTACTGCCAACCGGCTACAAAGGAGCTCTCTGTAATCATTAAGAGCATTGTTACATGCAGGTTGGCAGACACATCCTAACTAATGCATGGATTCTGTCAGCAATCTGCCATCTTTCTTAATACCGATGGTGGCATCACAAGCTCTGAATTTCATTTACCATTGCAGAAATCCCCCTCTGATAGAGTAACCTTGCATAGCAAAGAGATTTGCTCAGTTAAGGAAAGGAAATTAATTGATTCCTCTGGCATCCAAATCACGAAGCAGCAGAAGGTCTAATTTTTGGAAGTCATTGACCGTGTTATTTTTCTGTACCACAGTTCAGCAAAAGGGCTTGTTGAAAGAGCAAGTTATTACACTATACCTCATAATAAACTGTGCTTCTTGAAGCGTGTCAGCAAATCAATGTAAACTACCATATATCACAAAGTATCATCTCCCTCCTGGGCACTGCAGCTAGCAGCGCCCTAATACTGCAAATCCACACCGACTAAATAATACCCCTCTTGCTTCATGCCCACCCGCTCTCCCTTGCTATCTCTGTGTCACCTGCAAGTCTTAACACATCTCAAACACCCTTCTCTCATTTTCTTCAGAATTGTTTTACAGTGTGCAGAGAACAGGCTGTTTGCAGCTCATGCAGTCATGCTCTGCTCCCCTGGCTGCTAGGAACAGTGTTTCTGGAATACCTTGCACAGGCTCTTCTTATCCAGGCAACAGTGGCATGACATACCCGAGTAAAAAGGAAAGCAGAGCACAGAGCGAGGGGGCTGAACTGCAGATCTCTACTCCTAGGACAGAGTGATATGAAGGACAAGAAGAATTCCCTGGCCAAAGACATAAAGTGACACAGTGGCAATACTACAATGCAGTATTCCACCCAAAATAGTGCCAGATGAAGAATTTTCTATGCTGCTGCAAATCAACCCAAGCTACATCAAGATAGTAAGTCAAAAAATAAAGAACAAAAACTAGCCAGTAAAGCCTCTAAAACTTTTCTTCCTCCATCTTTAGATTATGGAGGTCTCGGGGCCAACTATAATATTAAATTTAAAAAACTGATGTCTTAGAACTGATAAGCCAGCACCCCTTTAAAAATACTGGCTTGGTTGCAGAGTTTCTCTTGTCACATTCAGACTAAGCAACTGCCTAAACAGATACAATTCTAGCTGCCAAGGATATCATCATAATCTTGTCTGGATCATTTAATTGAGTTTTTGCCAGCTCCTGCCAGAAGGTTTTGGGAACAATGATTCCCTCCTTTCTTCAATAACACTGTCCTCCCTCCTTAAAAAGAAAAATCTCTCTCATTTCCATTCAGAACAATCCACCTTGAGAGGTTAAAATTTGCTTTCTGCTGCCATCTGCATAAGTAGGTTTTCACCGCTTGAAAAAATGGCAAAGCAATCACAAAGCAATAGGACCGTGGCCATAACTGAATTCAGTTTCAAGCTTGTACAAACACAAGAAAAACATGTACTTTTGCCTGATGCTTCTGCCAAACAAAGCAGCATACACAGCTGGTCCATGGGTCTTTGAAAGTTGTGCATTTGGCTTCTCAACAATCCTTGCTCTGACGCTGGAAACTTCTCAAAGCTGTGGCTTGGGAGCCACTGCACTCCCTGAGAAAGGGAACGAAGAACAACCGGCAGAATTGCAGTACACTAGCATGGCTGACTTACTACGCAGCAAGCTGACTCCAGATTAGTAAGCAACGTCTCTAAGAATACAGCTGAGGCCAAGAGATCACAGTGGATGCACAAGACACTTTGTCTAAGAAATAAATTTTAAAATAAAATAAAATAAAAAAATTTTAAAAAAATCACACTTCCTCACCTCATCTGCTCTGCGGAGAAGTCCAGTTATGACCTGAAAAACATAGGAAATGCTCAGGTCTGAGAATTTTGTTTTTCAGTTACAGCAGAAAGCTATGAAATTCATACCCACATTTACTGTTTGGAAAAGATTTAAGAAGCAGCTACTCTTTTATGGAAGGTGCTACAGTTTCTTACATGGGAAAGGAGGCATGTTCAAGTGTGCAAACATGGTGGAAATAGCAGGATTATGACTGCACATGAGTATATGCTGGCACCACAACCAATGCCAGTGTAAATGTTTTAACGTTGAATAATGTTCTGCCTAATAAAAAATTAGCATGGGTAAGTGTGCAATTAACAATAATCAATTCTAAGGCCAAGAGAAATTTGCAAACGTATTCTGACCACTTTCTCTTGAGGTCATTGCATTTCATTTAGCCATTGCCTTATGAAGCCAGTAGTTAGCATTCCAGGAAACACTTTAATAAAATACAACCTTCCTTGAAAAACAGAGTATCCCCCAGTTCTGCTGGTAGTTTGCTCCTGTCATTAATCATCTTGACAACAGGCATTTATTAAATACATACCATGCTTTGTTATCTCTCCCATGTAATTTTGGAATTATTTGATTCCCACTTAGGAGAACATGCATTCCTCTTGGGGAGGACAGATGGGAATGAACTTTGAAAATTAAACCATTACAGCTACATTACACAGAAAGAAAAAGTTAGAACCATGTCTCCCAAAATAAATTTCTCATTCTAGAGTAAAATTCTGGAAGATAGTTATGTCTCACACTCGTTCTGCCCCAACTCCCATCTCCCATCATCACTTTTAGACTAATAACAACTAGCAGAGTTTTCTTATCCCCAGATTATAACATTAACTGAAAATACAGATACTAAAATGCACAAATCTCCAGTAAAAGCTGTTACGATGTTGCTACACTACACAGGCTCAATCTTCTCACCCTCAGCCTGACTATGGTTCTCAACAAACCAGGACA
Organism: Burhinus bistriatus; assembly: GCA_013397275.1. NCBI lineage: Eukaryota > Metazoa > Chordata > Aves > Charadriiformes > Burhinidae > Burhinus > Burhinus bistriatus. The sequence continues at coordinate 566,584 of VYXH01012164.1, read as the reverse complement.
AAGCTCCTACAGTACCTCTTGTACTGTACCATCTCCTCCTGCAACAATGATCAGATCTGTGTTTTCCATCAATTCCAGCAGCTTTTTCGCTTGTCCCTCATAATCAGTCTGAAGAAACAGAAATCCAAACATGAGAACTCAAGTCACTATTTTTATTTCTCTTCTATAGAAAAAAAAAAACACCTATCCATTTGCTTAACAGTTACTCACATATAGCCACACAGCACTGTGTATTACTCACAGTCACTGAAATTTCTTCAACTTCTCGAACACGTCTGCTGCCTAATACAATATGTGTAAGCAAACACACACAAGGTCTAAATGAAATATCTTATTCAATAGATGTAGAATATTGCAGTAATAATCGTATTTCCAGATAGTTTTACACCGAGACAAAACCACAAGCAAACCACACTCTTGTAGAAAAAGTCCCAACATCTTCAGCAGCCAACGTGCTCAAGTGCATCTCCTGAAACTCAGAATCAGCTACATAAAAGGCTACTGCCCGACAGCAAACTGTTGACAATTGGTTTAGCAGTAAAGAGTACACTGACTTTCATAATCATCAAAACTGTTTTCTGCAAAATGAATGTCTTTCACAGGGACATCTCGGCCTCAGTTACTGGCCCAGCCCCATTTTGCTAACTTGTCAGGTCTGAAGCTATGAAGTGTCTGTTTTAACTCTTGCAAAATATTTTTTTCTCTTAGGGTGGGACTAGGCATTTTCTATAGAGAGAGGCATTAATAAAAACACCATTTTAACACTAAACCCTGTGAAAAAGATTCCAAGACAGAAAACTACATATTAGAGTACTTTACTGCTAGGACGTAGCAACTATTAAACAGTCCACGTATCACGGCCTCAAAAACCTGTAAAAAGATCAGAATCTGTTCACGTTTACTTTTTGTTATCTTTCCAAAGAAAACCTCTCTGCTAATTCACACCACTTATAACTTAGTGTTCGGCATTCAGTGGGAATGTTAAATTATTTGGGGATACACTGAGATATTTTCAGTGTAAAAATAAAAATTTATTTTTAATTAATCTGAACAGTTCCACTGCACATCAAAGTTCCTCACTTCTGAATTCTGTAAGTTCAGGCAGAACTGACAATTTTAACAGTGATGGGCATGCACCACTAGCCAGCACTCAAATATTTAGAGGTTTTCTCTCAAACATAAATTATAGAAGGGCTGCTTCAGACACAGACAAGCACATGTACTGCTTTAGCTGAAAATTAAAAACTCAGTACACAGTTTGTAAATTAACTGTGAATTAAAGAGAAAAAGATTAAGTACCAGCTTAATATCTCAGTATTTATTTCTTCTCTTGAGATGTCTACAGGATAACTGAGAATTTTATATGCATCCAGAACTGAATTTCAGTTCTTCAAGAGGACAAAGCAGAGCAGACAACATACCTATATTCACAGAACAGTTCTTACCTTAACTACAGTTACATCCAAGCCAGATAAGTGCAAAATTGGAGCAGCATTCTTTTCAAAAAGGTTCCTGGCTTTGCTAGAAAAAACAGTAAAAATTATTTCATTAGTCTGGTGGCTAAAAAAATTGAAAAGGAAAGAAACCAACAGATAACAAGAAGAAATCTACTTAAACACAGAGCATACAATCTACACAATCAGTCACTCAACCTGCCAGTCAGGAAAGATGAGATTTCATTTGGTTCAAATGTATTACATTTCTGGACTCATATCTCAGATGTCAGCTTTTTGTTGCAGTTTTAATAAATGCAGAAGAGGTTATCTACCTTTCTCCAAAAATAAAAAAACCCAAACCCAACAAGATCTCCAAAAATAAATTTATTAGAAAATTAATGACTTACAGAGCACCAGGCTTTAAGACCACAAAGAAGGCCCATTTAGGTTTTTAGAAACATTCTTAAAAAATACTTATTGTTACATATTATCAAATAAGTTTAGAAACAAAATTTTATCTGACTTTCTTTTGTTATAGGACTCATGTATTTTCTGCCTATAACTGCATAATAAAATAATTACGCCATTAACTATAAATTGCTTACCACAAGTAGAACCATGAGACTATAAGTCAGAGAATTAATGTGTTAACACTTTGCATTTTCCAGTCATGGGTGTTTTGAACAAAAGCATGTAAAAGTCCCAGCACTTCCATATCTGACATATAATTCCTTTCATATTGCTGCCGACAACTCCCCGTCCCTCCCCAAGATGCAACTGATAAGAAGCTTAGCTGATCAGCAGAAACAGACACACATCATATCCAAAATAACTGTTTTTCTGCTAATGAGTACGCAAAAATAGCAGCCGACCTCTTCCAGAAGTCTTGCTCTGAGCCCATATTTAGCCTCTCAGTTTGTGGGCACATCCCTTTCAAGGACAGGTTCCCACAGAAGTAAGATCACTGCTGGCTAACTTCAAGTCTTGAAGCAATCAAGGTCATCTCTTATTTCCATAGTTTTTGAGGACAGAAACGCATCACATACAAAAGTGTGGAAGGAATACAAAGGAATTCCACATACGAAGGAACAACAAAGGTCAAAACACAGGATAAAAGAAAAATTAAAAATATACATATGTTTAGAAATCATTCGTTCAACTGAAGCATCTAGTTCTATTTCTCATCCCAATATTTTTGGTGAAATAAAGTTTGGCATAGTTACATAGCACCAGCTTGGCATCAGAGGGAGGCAAAAATGAGCTCAAAAATCTGGCTGGCTTTTATAGTGGATGGCAGAGCAAAAATAACAGAAAGAGTGCCTCACATATGAGTGTAGGGAAGGGGCAATTTTACCCTTTGCAAGCTGCTGGGTTGAGGAACACTGTTGCTTTCTTCAACGGCATACTGGAAGGGATCAGCTGGTTGCCAAAAGCCTAAGTGAGATAAAAAGAGCAGAGTTCAGTTTCTCTTTTAAGCACATTGGTAAAACAGTTCAAAATAATGTATCTCTACAAATGTCAATGGGCTTTCAAGCCTCATGACAATCAAATGATTTCCATCTTCAACCATTGTACAGGTCTCCTATTCAAAGACCTACACTCTTAGCAACAGCTCACACCACTGTCACAAGTACTTTTTAGCTCATTTTTACAATTCCACCACCATTTTGTTTTTGTCAACATCTGTTTTTCCGCTGTGGGCAGATATCCAGGGAACTATCCTTGACTCCAAGGTTACTTGATTTTCCTTCCTTATGTAATTGTCATACACCTGCCTGCCACCTTCTTTCTGCATCTTTTACCACTTATGTACTTCATTTCTTATATCTCTTCTGCTCATTTTTATATTTTCTATGCTTAAGTTTTTGAAGATATGGAAGATAATCACCAGAGAATTTGCCCTGACCTATAAGCAAGCTCATTGTTTCTCATACATTTTTTCTTCCTAATGTCTCCATATAAAAGTCACTTAAATTCTCTTCAACTTTTAATCCAATTCTGCATAGGTGCCTTGATTTTAAATTCTTCAAGAGTTACTCCATAGAGCCCCTTGTACCTTTTAGTCATTTACACCTATTTCCATAGCTTTTCAGCACAGGGCAGGCAAGAAAAGGCAAAGCTTCCACGCATGTTACTACCCACCCTGTAAACCTCTTTCAAATCACCTAAAGGCATCCTCGCTACCACACCAAATCAAAACGGTTTTGAGTACAAGTATGACAACATATTCAGCAGTACCATCCAGAAGCCCCAGAAATAAAGTAGGAACAAAAGACTACTGCGCTGAACACAAGACACAATCAACTGTCCCTGGGTTTTTTCCCCCTTTATCTTGAAAGTTAATCCCCATAGAAGGAATTTTTCTATCGAAGAAGGTGGACACTGTACAAAAAGCACAGTAGATTTTAGTGATCGTTAGCTATTTAAATTTATAATTAACTCCACTTGCCAACTTTGCTCAGGAAACCTCAATTAAAAGAAGCATGCAGCTGGCTATGTTGCTTAAATCATTCAAATTTCTTCTTCAAGAAAGGAAAAGAACCAGAGAAGTTGCTGAGAGTAAAGGAATCTTCAAAGAAAAGGAAACAAATCAATAGCTGTTAAGCTTTACTCAAAAATCAGTTGGAAAACAGACCAACTTCTTTTATTGCAATTGTTAGGCGGGAATTGGGAAATACAGGGGACCTCTAGCATGTTACAGCTACTAGAAACAATTAATTATTTGCTTGGGGGGCACAATGTGATGTATTGCTCATTCTAAACAACTTAACAAGGCTCATAAAGAATTTATGAGTAATGACATAATCACTTCTTTATGTAATATACTTAGACATTTATGTTACATACAGGGGGATTTCTAAAGCAAATGCTGATTTTTAAGACAGGAAATTAAAAAAATAATGCAATGTTCTAGAAGTCTTTTTTTCAGAGCACAACATAAGGAAAGGCAACTTAGTGCCAGGTATTAAAAATGGTTATTAAATATACATATATGAAGGTATAATTTCAGAAAGTGAATGCCTTCTTCACTTCCTTGTCAAATGCACACTTCCAGGTATTGCATTTCTGGACTTCTAAGATGACGATCACTATTTTGCAACTATGAAAAACCCTTTATAGGAAAGGTTTTGTAATGCTTTATGAATACGAACAGAGAAAGCACATTCCTTTACAGAAAACTATCCCTCCTTCACAGAATGAATTGTTTGCCAGCTAAACAGGACCTCTTTAACACATGCCCAGAGTTCAAGAACAACAAGGTCAATCAGCAAGACTACATTTGCAAAGGAAGTTCACAGTCAGCTAACACTGGCTTATTCCAGAGAAGCAGGTCTAAAAGGTTTTTTCTTTATTATGGAATCTTTCTATGATCATTTGCCCCCCCAAGGCTGTCATCATAAACTGAGATTTAAACTCAAGACATGCATGGTGGCGTCTTTGCATGAAGTACTGCTGTAGCGGATACTTTGGAAGGAAGGTGGGTGCCTCATCAATTTGTTATTGCAACAGGCTTGAAATCCTGATGTAAAAATAATAGGGAAAACACCTCACTTCACTCAGACTAAACTTCTTCTTGGGTGAGTCCGCCTCTGTTTTTTCCCAATACTTACACAGCACTATAAACACAAGCAGCATTTTTCAAACAATTGTAGACTGTTGTTATTCTGAAGAACATATCAGACATTTAATGCCTTATTGCTGTATTGCTGTGTGTTTTCAAGGAGTATTTGGCACTGACACATCAGCGAGAATGGAAATTACAGCAAGAATTGATTACTAGGCTTTCTGGTTCACTCCTTTCTAATGCAGGAGTCTTCTGCAGGATATTTTCCCAGGCTTTAACAACTGAAATTGTAGGAAGCTCTATTGACAGTGGTTTTGCACTTTCATTTACAAGAATAAGCCATAATGCAATAGATCCCATGACTTAATGACTGGAATTAAGAAACAGGAAAGTCAGAATTTCCACAACAAACTATCGTCTTGCACCAGTCCTTCCTTAGCAGTTACAGTTTTTTGACAGCATACACACTTAGGTCTTTTAACTTCTCCTTCTATATCATTTAATCACTGCCTTTTAAAAAAAAAATTGATTTGGTAAGCATGCTTCAAATACTGAGGTATTAACTGCTATTTTTGGCGATATAAAAACTTCTATCACTTTGATATTATGCAGTAAAAATGAGTATTGAAAACATAAAAATCAAAAACAACTGATACGATGAGTTGGAAATGCATTTGATTCTGAAGCTGTAAGTATGATTTATGAAAGCACTATTTTTAGGGAAAGACTTTTCTTATTCTTTCATAAGACTTGAGCTCTCTTACATCTATTCTGGCATGAAGTTCCATTGCCCAAATCAAGTTGCTGTGAATATCTTTCCCTCAACAGCAGATAGGCTATAATTGAGATTATTCAAGTGCACCACAGAACAAGGGTAATCTCAAGGAAAGTTCTTTGATGAGAAAAATAATTTTCACCATTCTTCTCAGGCCCCAGTACATAGCAATGATGGTAACAGTGTCACGCCCTGGAAAATCTCTAAGAGCTGGCATGAAGAAGCAGGTTTAGAATAAACTTTTTTTGTGGGAGGTGGAAAGACTCTTAAAATCCTACAGCACACCACCAGGGTAATCGGAGCCTATAAGCAGTACCCGTGAAGTGATGTTATCCATGTGCAGCAGCACTTCTGCCCCTGAAAGACTGCTTATTAAGGACAGGATATCTTTACGGCAATATTACCATATGGGAATTTGTTCATTGCTGGTTGCCCATGCAGGCCACAAACTACAAAATGCAATAGTCAGTATACTCAGAGAATAACTCTCTCTCTCTGAATACTAGCTTTCTTGTCAGTGATTAGCAAACGGGTTGTCTCCATTGATTTTCCAGTACATGGGTCTCAAAAGCACTAGGTTAGTCATCACACTTACTATCATACAATCATATCATAGAATCATAAAATGGTTTGGGTTGGAAGGGATCTTAAAGATCACCTAGTTCCAACCACACCTTACATGGGCAGGGACACCTTCCACTAGACCAGGTTACTCAAAGCTCTATCCAACCTGGCCTTGAACACTTCCAGGGATGAGGCATCCACAGCTTCTGTGGGCAGCCTCTTCCAGTGTCTCACCACCCTCACAGTAAAGAATTTCTTCCTAGTATCTAATCTAAATCTACCCTCTTTCAGTTTAAAACCATTACCCCTCATCCTATCACTACACTCCCTGATAAGGAGTCCCTCCCCATCTTTCCTGTAGGTCCCCTTTAGGTACTGGAAGGCTACTATAAGGTCTCCACGGAGCCTTCTCTTGTCTGGGCTGAACAACCCCAACTCTCAGCCTGTCTTCATAGGAGAGCTCCTTGATAAAGTCACTAGGGATCAAATAGACAAGGCCAAGGTCTCTCCATCTGGGCACTAACATGAAGTGGTTTTCACTGCTTCTGCCCCGACTACACCTGTCGTGGTGGATCCGAGATTTCAGTCTCCTGTCTTATCAAGAAACCATCTTCCCAGCAGAACTTGACAGACACGGAGTAATTACACCTGCAGAAATGGAGGTCTGGGTAGCTACAGCAGTAACTAAGATTACCTCAATAACACTGCACCATTCATCGCAACAGCAGTCAGGGCACAAAAGGTACAATGCCCCGGCTGGAGGCCGCATCCACCCTTTGGCACTTTAGCAAAAGAACACAGATGTTATCGTTATAAGGCTTGTCACGTAGAGAGGGCCCACTGGGAGAATCTCAGGAGCCCTGCACAACCAAGATAACAGGGAGATTTTAATCTAATTTTATCACTTTAAACAGTATTACCTGGGCTTCTTGGCATGCAGCTCTTCGTAGCAGGTTATCACTATTAGGTAAGACAGAAAAGAGAGTGGACATTAAGTTATGTAAGTTTAAAACAATTTCCTCATTTTTAAAATGTAGGTACATACTATTTTTACACACACTTTGACAGCACTAAAATAAAAAATACAGGTTCTTTAAGACCTATTTAACACATTTTAAGGATGAAACACACCCATTTAAGCACACGTGCATAATTTTTTTCTGCATGCGCCCATCAACACCCTTGCTATAGTAAAGAAAAGCAGAAAACAAAGACAAGGATGCCAAGTGTGCTGAGATTACATAAACTACAAGACACTGTATAACTGTGATTTAATTTTAAATTGCTACGTAACTGTATTCCAGATCTAAGGTGTGAGTTTTTTCAATGTTAATACTGCCTGTTATTTACACTGAAGGTACAGACCATTCTGGCAGTATAGAAGGAATTTAGAGTAGACTTAAGTGTAACTTCCATGGACTTAAATCTTTGTGCATTTTAATTGTGAACTCCCCCCTCCATCAGTTTGTAAGCCACATGTTAAGGCAGTACCTACCACCCACCCGTCTGAGTATGGCCTAAAGCAGTAACTCAGAGAGGTGAGAATCACTCAACTCGCCTAAGTGAAGTTTAAAAATAAAGAAGAAAATATCAGTATTAGATATGTCACTGATGGTCATTTCAGAAAGAAATTCCAGACTAATCCTTGTGCTTGTCATTGGTGACAGACAGCATTAGCAAGGTGGCAAGCAGGGTATAGTTGGCAAGCAAACTGGAGACAGAGCTACTGAGTGAGGAATAAAATTCCGTTCTTCCCCAGACCAAAAAATGCCCTACCGGCCCTTGCAGACAAAACAGGGAGTCCGGTTCTGCAGTGCCCAAAGTCTCACCTGTCCTCTAGATACCAGACACTCCCCCTTCTTGCCAAAACCAAAAAACTCCTTCAGCTTGCCAATACTTGGCAAGACAGTGTATTATTGTCTCAAAAATATCAAGTATGAAAAACCCAGTTATAGTCTGCATACCAAAATGAATACACTACAGCAATTAAAAGGATTCAAGGCCAACCACGAAAAACAAGTGACTAGGAAAGCAGCACACCCCCGCCACAAAGTGTGGCTCATCAGGATGAATCCTGCAATGGAAACAGCAGAAGAGAAGGCAAGGCCTTGGTCAGACCTCTAGACCCAAACACAAGTGCTATCTACTCGATTCCATGAGTTTATGCTATTTATCCATCACTGGAGCTATATAAGCTGCTCTTTTTGGTGTCACCAAAAGATTCTGCAATGCCATGAAAGCAAAAGTAGGGTGACTTCAGGTGAGATATAAAGTTGGGTTCTGAGAAAATAACTCTACAGCAAAAAAGCCACAGATTTATTCCTGGTAATAATAAAAAGTCAGAGGAAGAATTCAAGCATGAAAAAAGAAAATATGCGAACAATACCTCACCAGGACAACAAGTAACTGGAATGTCTAAAAAAAATTTCCTCAGAGGCATGCTTTCAACTGTCATGTTTGCTTCTTAAAACCAAAGGAATAAGTCATTTGTATTAAGCACCTGAAACATTACTTAGAGGAGTGACAGACTTGTTTTTGATTGCAGCAATATAATGAAAGCGCACTAGTTAAAATAACTACTTCTGAAAAGGTTTGTCTTCCAAGCTAAACAACATTGTCACAGCTAATTCCAGCTCAATTAAGACAGCATGAGCCCTCATATAGGGACATTTTTTCCCCTTCTGTAAATATGTGTGGCCAGAGCAAACACAAAGCAATTGCAATTTCAATACGTAACGTTGAATATTATGGGATATCAAGAAAACTCCACTATCAAATGATGGCTGCACAGTTGATGTATTTGACAATTGCTGTCTTAACCTTATTAACAAACTCTAGTCAAATCCATGTTATCTGTTTACTTGACGTCGATGTTATTTTGTTCAGAAGTCAAGCTGGGTCACACCGTCAGCCTGTATGTTTTCCTGGTGCCCAATCCTGCAGTCCTAATCGCCTTTAAAATGGAGTCCAGCACAACTTTTCAAATGCAAGCAAAAGATACTCTGCTGTCTGTCCCAACCTGCAAAGACCCCCAAAATAACTGTCAAGGATGCAAGCTTGATTCAGCTCAAGGGAGTCTTAACCATAAAAATTAGGCTTGACACTTTAGCTTATTTTCTCCTGCACTGAAGCATTTACAGAAAAAGAAAATGTCTGCTCTGACACAGATCATTTTGGTGTCAAAGGAAAGGTTTAGGTTCTGAGATCAGAAGAACCATTTACTGTCAAGTAACTTATAGGTGATTTGTCTCACCTCTCCAGTACCACAGCATCCCCTGAATCCTATGCCATCCCAGCCATACTCACAGGATTCCCACTAGGACATATATTTCAAAGTCATCTGAGTGTGGCTTAAAGGCGTCCCAAGCCTGGCCTAAAGATGCCAGGTAACAGGAAAAATTTTATTTCCTTAAAATGTTACGTCAACACTTAACTACTGTCATACTTTAAAAAAAGTGCAAGTATACTCAGAGAGGTGTATTTGTGAGAACAGCAGTCCTCCTTCTGTATCACAGCTCTTACCCTTACTCATCTCACGTCTCACCTAAAATACCACAAGTGAGTCCTGAAGTCCTCTGCAGGTCATACCAATTAATAAATATAGCTAGAAAAATGTTAAAAATAGCAAAAAGGTAACTTCTTAAAGTCTTCTGTCTCAGTATGTATTAGTTTATCAAAATACGGCTGCATACCAGCTCCCAGAGAAGAAGAGACTTTAATAATAAATATAAGATTTTGTTGATTTTTTTGTACTTTATTGACTAGTATTATGTAGCAACAAAGCCTTTTCAATGATACTCGAACATGAGCAGGTGAAGGCTGAGGGAAATTGCTGCACTGCCTTAAAGAACACACAGAGATTTCTTCTGACTTGCACCATGTCCACAGCAAACTAAAAATCAATTTTTACTTTATGTTTCCGCTAAGGGCTTACAGACACAACTCCAGCCTTAAAGCAAAACAGACATGCAGTATTGCATCTGCTGGCCAACCCAGGGCTGCCTTCCCGCTGTGAGAATTAAGCATCACACAGCTTACAACTGGGCCAACTTGCTTAAGCAGTAAAAAATTGGGAGATAGAGAGGAAGGAGCAGCGGCAGAAGGATATGGAAGAAAGAGGATGTCCTAAGCTTAACTCATGGACAGAACTTTGACTGGTTCGACACAGATATCAGTCAATCCTGCAAGGCTGGCAGCCACTCCAGCACAGACTCTTCGGAGAACAGAGGAGGCTTACGCCAAAGCAAGGAACCAATGCAGAAAGCAACTGTCCAGAGCTCACCAGGCACCAGCCATGTCAGGCTGCCAGAACGCACCGGGCTGTGAGAGCACAACACCCGTACGACCTGCTCGAACAGGGGCTGTTCTGATTTGTCTGCAACATCCCTGGCACAGGGCTGGTGGCCACTGCTCCTGTCCTAAGTGTTTTCAGCTAGAATAGGGAATTAACACTCTTAGACACAAGCACACGGATCCACACAATTTAGTACATATGCTCCCCCTGCTGAGACTGCATCCTCTGCCCAAATGCCAGCAGAGGCCAGGGCAGATAGGACAGTTCCCGTGATGAAAGGTGTGAGATCCTATTTCAAAAAGGGTTATCAGGATTAAATCTATGACTATTAAGTACATTTTAGTAAAACAGAGCCTAAAAACTTTCCAGTTCAGTGTTTGCATCAAAACACAGAGTTTTGCAAAGAGAACTTGACCAAAGCTATGCATATAGGATCACTCCTCAGGAGCTATAACAGAACTCCTAAAAGAGATTTTATCTTAGCAGAGAGCTTTTTGGCTGCTTCTAATACAGCAAGAGCACTGCATCCTCTTTGCTGGATATCAGCATTTACTTCCAGCTTGGCTTTGGAAGGCCATGAAAGACAAATCTTAGTTTTCATCAGCTTTAACCAAGACTCAGAATTTATACACCATTTTTTTGACAAGGTCTGATGAAACAAAGTCAGTCACTCAGGAAGCAGATGCAGAAAGGTGACAAAGTAAGTTATCAGTTGGCAAACACACAGACACTAACATTCAAATTATAGATAACAATAACACTCAGATTACTGGCAAGCAGTCAAAGGCTCAGATGCCTTGCCAGCATTTTCTACAAAGAAAGTCAATACTTTAACATATACAGAGTAAAACTGAGTATCCGAGGAGTGCACTGCCTCAGTACAATATCGAGAGTCCCCATCCTGACAAAGTGATGATCACTTACTCAGTGAGACCACAGTAACAGTCTGGCCAAATCTGACAATCAGTTAAGCTGATGTCCATCATGCCAGAGATTAAATTTCTGCTGATTTGACGTAGCTGGTGACTAACTGCACCACCTGGACATATAAAGAACAGCAGCAGCTCAAATCAGGAAAGATGACCCAGGACACAAAGGTGAGAGGGGCTTCCAAACTTGGTGGAAATTTTAAAACAATCATATGGTATCTTTACTCCATCTGTAATCAACCTCATCTGTGTATGTCAAACAGAAGTAAGATACTGTGTATAAGCACATATCTGACAATCTGCATACCCTCTAAGCTTTGATCTAGTACCTTAAATTCAGTGTCCCTTGTACCTGTAGTATATGCTCCAGATTAAAATGATGCTAATACATAAATTAATGTAATCCAGAGAAATTGAAGAGAGACAATCTCACATGTGACAACACTGAGTTATCTTCTTACTTCTCCAATACTACAGGAATATTTGCTATCCTAAATAGCAGACAATGGATTTTTAGAACATATTCTTTTATGAGAAACAAGGAAATTTTAAGACTCACTAAGGTTTTGTAAGAATAGCAATAGGGTTTTAGTTAACAGTAGTTCAACCAGACATAATGCCTATCATTTTACACATGAAAAACATTTGCCACCTCCTGATCGATGTCTCCTTAGAAAAGGCACCTCCTGTTAAATATAACATACTTAGAATGGCTGAATCATAAATGGGGGAGGAGGAATCAGCACAAGGTTTCCCCTTTACTCTTCCGTTCATCCAAAAACCCCTTACACTTAAATCAGACAGTATTTGAACACAGAACTCCAAAGATGAAAGGCTCTAACGCAGCAATCCAGAAACTAAATGCTGCACGAAGAAAGTATCATACAAGACTGGGCTAAGAAGCTTCTCAACCTTTACAGTTACTGTCATCCACAACCTTTAGACTAATTTGGCGATGAACCATTACAGTCCAATGCCCCTCTTTCCTCTACAGCCTGTGAAGCACAGGGGCATCCACATCAGACCCCACAGCACAGCCCGCAGGGTGCAGGAGGGGGACATCCAGGTCCATTTCCAGCCAGGGAAGATGCACAGAGGACAAGTCTGGAAAAGGTAACATTCTTCTCATTGTCTGTATTTGTCCATGTAGCATCCTCCAAAGTCTTAAGGAAGTACTCCAGAGCTCCTCTGCCCCTATGGACACGTAGACACTGACTATAGAAGAGTTGCCATGTATCTGCAGACAGACTGTTATTTACAACAGCTCCACTTAATGCAGGCATCACAGCCTCTGCATCCAAAAGAAGAATGAACCTTGAGAAGTCAAAAAAGCAAACGATCTTCTCCATGCAAGAGAAATATCTTAGAAAATCCACAAGGATGGAAAAGCCAAGAAGGAGGATGCAGGATGGGGAGGGAAAAAAAACCCCTTTCTTCGGCTGCAGATAAACAAGCAACATCTCAGACAGCTAATTCCAAGAAGTCAGAGGCTAATCTGAACTGATGCTGTGCTAAAGCAAGCCCCTTCATCAGAAACTCCAGTGATGCCAGAAACCGAAGTGCAAGACTTCACTAAACCTTTAATCTGTTCTAAAAGGGCAAATATAAGTCTAGTCAAGTGTGCCTCGTGCATAGTGATTTAGGCTCTAATGCCAACAGGCAGCAAGTCTCACAGCCAATATAGCCCATACATAGTTCCCTCATTAACCTCTTCAAGTGTTGCCTGCAGGAGTTTGTGCATGGGGCAAAAGGCATTTCTCATGCTCCCCAACAGAACTGGTACAACAAAGAAACTGGGGAGAAAGAATGTAAAAAAAAACCCCAGCAAAAGCTATTGCCACATCTGGAGGCAGAACAGAAGCTGCAGAAAGGGATCCTGGCCTATTCCCTGCTGTCCAGCAGCCACAAGGTAAGTAAGGCCTTCACTGTGCACAGAGTAGCACAGTAGGGCTGCTGAGACCACCTTTGAATTTCTACATTCTTGCCATCAGGCTCTTCCATCATTCCTCATTTTTCTATTCCCTGGCTAAAACAATCCTCCACAGATATCAAGAAATGGCTAAACGGTTGCCACTTTTTCCAAACAGAATTTAAATCTCTGAAAGCAGTACTTACAGCTGTACTGTCAGTCTACATCAAAGTCACACAGAGCTGTTCGTCATCACAGGATTTCCTACCTTGCATTTCCAATATCTGGTAAGGAAATGCTGTATTTTTCCTTACAGAAAAAAGGGGAGATTTAATAATAGGATGTGTAAACATTTTTTTCCCCCCACTACATCATCTGGGTTAAAGCACCATGCCTACACTTGGTGCAAATAACCTCTCAGCACTTAAATCTAGATACCAAAAGTTCCCTTTTTGTTTGTTTGCCTTTCATATTTTCCTCCTTATTCACCACCATATCACCTATGGTATGCTTCACATTCTCTGTGATCATAATGTGTTTTCACAGTTATTGCACAGGAAATCAATAGAGCTGAAACCAACAGTACACAGGCACATGAATTCCCAGAAACAATGGATATGAAGGGGAGACTGGTTGTGTCTGACACTGCTCCTGGGCCTCCTCAGGTGCCTGCTCTCCATAAGCACAAGGAGCAGATATAGTCTTTTTTTTAATGCTGTATTTCAGTAGCTCTGCATAGCACCCAGGCCTGATGTGCACTCTGCTGTCATCAGTATCTCTGGCAACAGAAGGCCAGCCAAGAGGTCGCCCACGTAAGCAGGGTACCTGGGAAGGTCAGAGGCTGCTCTGCCCTGCCAGCTAGCCCCACACATGAATGCCACCAAGCAATTTCTTCCTCCTTGTTTTGTATGTTAAGTTTAGTCTTTTGGCTAAGAGGTATCTAGAATGATAGAACTTCAAACTCATTTACATTTCGCTATTTCATCTGAATTCAAAGTTCAAGTTGTCAGAGAGAAAAGTGGAATGCAAGCTCAAGGATCCACTGACATCACATGAAGGCATTGAAAAAAACCAACCCATTTAGCACAAATACTTCTGCTTACAACATGGCACTATACCATGTACTTCTTTTCTGCCTGTTGGTCCATGCAGGCATACATGTGAAACCATGACCTTGTTACCACCACTTTCACACTGCTATTTTCCATCTTACCAGAGCCTGCCCTACAATCAGCAATTCCAAGGAAAAAAGTATGGAGGTAGAGGTTTTTTTGCTGCTTGCCCTGCAGTCAAGTGAGCCTTAGGGCTTCAGGTAAGAAGTAAGCAACTAAAGCAGATGTACCATTCAAAATCAAGACTGATTTAATGCAAAGGTCCCTAGGCAAAAAGAAATAAAGAAGGAAAGTATAATAAACAACATAAACAGATTTATTTTCCTAAGGTTTCCACTGAGGCTTTGGCAACATTTTAATGTAAGCAGAAAAGAACAATGCTAAAATCATGACTTAACAATTAAAAAGGCACTAAGACAGTGACAGAATAAACAGCAGCACCAAAACTAGCATTTTAGACTTGCATTTTAGTCAAATGCATTAACCACAATCTTAAAGGACAGGGATTACAATATAAACCTAGCTATGTCACAATTGAGAGGGAGGATTTTGCTTACTCTCAGGAACGTTTGCTCCACAGATAGTGAGTGTGAAATGACACCCTGCTAGGCACGACTTATGTTAGCAGTACTGCTGCTGCAGCAGTTGACAGGCTCCTTCCAGCTAGCTGGGCGACAGCAGCGAGGCAGGCACCCCAGGGAGGCACAGTGCACAGCTGCCGCTGGTGCCGTGCCGCAAGAGAAGCACAAGTGCTCGTCCAACACAAATTCTGGCATCTTTCATGAGGTGTACGGCACCNGGGGCGGGGGGGGCGGCCTTAGGCAGAGGGCCCTGCAGCCCGGGCACCCGAGGCGAACACGGCGGCCACGCCATCGCCCCTCGGTGAGGCCGGTGGCTTGTGAAAGCCCGCGGGCACAGGGCCGGGCCGGCAGCCCCGCTCTCCCATCCGCCCCGCCCCTC
>VYXH01012164.1:496513-548503 GCA_013397275.1 Burhinus bistriatus | reverse complement strand
CCCCAGCCGGCAGTTACCAGTGCTTCCCATAGAGCCAGTGCCCGCCCCAGCTCAGCAGGCAGACCCCGAACGTGGTTTTCTTCCAGTGATTCCTCAGGGTGGTCAGGACTTTCACCGCCCCGGCCATGCCGCCCCCGGCCGTCCCGGGGCCAACCGGCCGCCCCTCAGGATGGGCCGGCGGGAACCCAGAAGCGCCGCCGCTCCCGCCGCCCGGCGCGGCTCGGCTGGAAACGGCTCCCCCGGCACCGGCGTTCCGCGCAGCGACGCCCTCCCCCGGCCCCGCGGGGAGGGCGGGAGGTGCCCGCCGGGCTCCGGCCCCCGGCTCGGGGTGCTGTATGGGGGCCTCTCCCGGCCCCCGCCGTGCCGGTTTTGGTCCACCTGCCCCCGCCCATGGAGCGCGGGGCTGAGGAGATCCCATCCCCCATCCATGATGCTTGTGCCCCGGCCGTGGGCCTTGTGTGCCCCCAGATGCAGTCCGGGTACCCTACCTCAATTTGGGGGGGTGGGGGGGAAGTCCCGACGAAAAGTGTTTTCACACCCACCCGTGTCCCGGCCCTCGCGGCCTTGCGGTGTGGCCATCCTCCAGCCCACGAGGCAACCCGCAGCCGTGGGCTCTTGCCAGCAAACCCCAGCCATCACAAGAAGCGAAGGGAGCAGGAGGTGTTCTGTGTGGCAGAGGATAAATTTCCCCACTCTCAGAAATATCCAAGGTGCTCCTCCCAAAAAAACAACCAAAAAATATTTCTGAAGGTTCATCTAAAAGAAAAGTTGCCTAGGAGGTACCTGGGGTTTGGTGTTTAAGCCCCACCAACTGAATGAGCACATGTACCAAGAGGAATGTCTCCAACCACGCATGAAAGACACAGCGTCCTTGCAAGGGTGCCATAGAGCCGTGAACAGCACGAACATCCTGCCAGGGAAAGGTGGAGATACGACCAAGTGGTAAAAGCTGACCTCATGATGGGAAAAGCTTTAGGACAATCCAGTGGCGGTGGCCCCTTCTAGCGTTGACTCTAGCCATGGCTTCCTGCGACGCCTGAAAGATGGTGAACAGCCTCAGACATTTCACGTGTGCCAAGTTGGAGGCATGTGTGGCTAATATTCAAAGACACCCTGTCCTGTGAGAAAGGAAGACAGATAGGGGGCCATTCAGAATGAACTGTTGGCTAAATAAGTGGTGTGAGGAAGCAACGCTGCTTTTGTAGACCCTTGCCCCCCTCTTGACAGGGACCCGGGCTTGCAGACTCAGGACAACAAGGATGCAGTCTGGCAGGGACCAGCAGGTCAGGATAATGAACATAACACTGGACAGAAAATTTTTTTCAGAATGCAGAATGTTTTTTCCCTCTTGCAAAATGCTGTTTTGAGCAAAATCTGAACATTTACAAGAATGTCCAAGTCAATAAAATGGCGTTTGTGTAAAAAAGCATCCCCAAATCCTTCTGCTTAATGATGTCTGGATGGGATGTGAGTAGTAACATAAGGAGGCTGCTTGAAAGCAAATTTGGGACTCTGGGTATGCAAAAGTCTGTTCTGCAAGAAGCAAGTTGATGCAGAAGATGGTCCAAAAGACACTCTGTTGTTAGTGATAAGGAAAGCAGATTAAACCTTATCAATTAATTTCCCTACTATGTTTTGGGTTTTCCCTTCATTTTGTAGAGTAGAAGATTTGGGATTTGTTTTTCTAAGAAAAACATTAAATTATGAGCTCCTGATGAATATTTCAGGCATACCCTCATCCAGTAGCCATCGCTTCCCACTTAAATATTCCATGTTCATCTGTCCAGTGCATCTCAGTGTGGTGAGTACTTGTACTTGATGCGCTGCTGAATGTTCCAGGTGGTGTGGAGTCATTAAATGTCCTACCTTTTTTTTTTTTTTTGATGTTGTCCTACTTTTTGTGAGGATTCAGGTGGTGTGGCCGACTGCTAACAGCAATGATAGCAACAGATACTAGTACTCTCATCCTGCTTTCCTTAGCTTATGAAAAGATTGTGTGCTGATAAATACTTTTCAAATTCATAATTCTCACGAGGTGCCGCAAATAATTTATAAGCATCTGTAACCTCCTATTTTGCAACCGAGTCTACTGAGTACAGTTGTGTTTATTAGCAATGCTTCCAAAACAAGCTTGAATTTTTAAAATAAAACCTCTTTAGTATGCCAATACATGTTTGGAGCAGTCAGAAAAATGCTTAAATATATGAAAGACCTGAATATCTTTAAGATGGCTGAGTGGAAATTTTCCTGAGTTCATATATATGAAAACATATCAGAGTTAGTATAAATGAGAAATTTTAGCTCAAGTACTAGTTGTCTTTCAAAATCCCTAGCAGAGGGACTTGACCCTGCTCTGAGCAGCCTGGCTGGACTGGATGAATCATAGAATCGTTTGGGTTGGAAAAGACCTTTAAGATCATCAAGTCCAACTGTTAACCTAGCACTGCCAAGTCCACCACTAAACCACGTCCCTCAGCACTACATCTACACGTCTTTTAAATACCTCCAGGGGTGGCAACTCAACCACTTCCCTGGGCAGCCTGTTCCAATAAGCTCCAGGGGTCCTATTCCACCTCCACCATCCTGGGATTGTGTGATGTTATCTGAGAATTTGGGCTGGTGATTTTGAGATGGCGCTTGTCGAAGAGAACTGCCCTTAGAAGAAAGAAACACTGCAGACAACAACAACAGATTGTGCACTTGTTTCATTACTTGGCTTTACTTAGGATGCAGCGTCCATTCCGAAATCCCTCCTGGCAAACACATATGTCCTAGTTTTTGGCTGTGGCCATCTGATCACCCTCAAGGTAGATCACACCTGCCGTCCTGCTGCATGTACCAGGTACTACACTTTTAGCTCTCCTAGTTTTTTGTATGTCAACTCAATACAAGAAGGTATTAGAGTATGTGCAATGGAAAATGAGAGGATAAAGTGTTGATCTCGAACATCCTCTAGATTGTATACTGTAGTCATTTTTTTAGGCCAAGTAAAAATGACTGCTACCTTTTTCAGAAAACTGCTCAGAGGAGGCTGGAATATGTGTTTTGTTTTCTTACGATTGGTAGAAGGTTTGTGTAAAAGAGTCATTCGAAAAGATGCTCTGCAACTCTAATACTTGACCAGGGATGTGTCACCTAAAATTATCATACAAGTTGTTTGTGAAGACAGGTGGGTGCCTCATCCCGATTACTCATGTCTGACCCATTTTTGAAGAATAATTTTTCCATCATCTTATCTCTACCATCAGTGTCAAGCCTGTTAGCAGAAGAAGCCTCAGATACATGATCATGCTTCAGGGACACATTTTCTTGTAACTTAGGGAAGTCACTTGCTTGACGATCTCAGTTCTTCTTATTAGCCAGAGAGTATGGGTGAAACAGTAGAGATTTTTGTCTACTACTTGGCAGTGCCCTAAAACTGACAAGGACAGAGAATGATTTAGTCTCCTTTTCTGTCCAGCACAATCTCAGGTCCTCACCTCAGCTAACTCATCTGGGGTGCTGTTTTTCTCTTGTGCTTGTTTCTCTGGGAATGGGATTGAACATATGTAATCATTTTACTGAAGCCACCGGCTTCATCACTTGGTATGTAGTTTTGAGTGGGACCCTCGAAATCAGAAACAGAAATCCTGTTCACGGCCACCGCTTAGTACTAGTGGGGCTTTATTAAAATTCATGTTCTGAAAGCTAATTCTAGACGTGTTGTCTATAGGCAATCCTCATATGGCTGAACTGGATGACCCCATCCTGCATCTCCAGCAGGTTCTGTATCAGCACTGTACAAGGGCAGAGGAGAGTTTTTGCATGATGGTAACATGAAGGGTATGTGCCTGTGTGTGCGTAAAAGAAAGGTACGTACCCAGTCCAGTGTAGTCATTCTGTCGTCCTTACAGCAACGGAGAATTGAGACCCCTCTGCCTGCTGGTTATTCTGCCATTTGTGACTCAGCTAAGGATGGGCTGAGGGCCACAAATAGCAGTGATGTCAACCACATCTTCTGCCATCATGGTGATAGTGTGTCTTCAGGTGCTTTCTTACAAGTAAAATGCAAATAGACACTTGTATTGCAAAGAGACCAAATTTATTGCTCTGTAGGAGCTGTGTGTTTGCCACACCAATGTAAGCCTGTGTTCCTGCCAGACCGAGGCAGCATTATTTCTGGTTGCAGTCTTCCTCCCCGCCCCCTCCCTTGTTACACATGATTAATGTCACTGTGGCCAGAGTGACAAGGGAGAGAGCATCTTCACACAGCCTTCAAGCTTTTGTGCAGCTGATGAGAAAAAAACCAGACTCTAAATCTCTCCGTGCCTCTAGCCCAGCGAGGGAGGTTCTAATTTGCTTTGCTTTAATTCCACATCACCTGAACACCAAACATGATTTTAGGTGGGGAAGAGCCCTTTTCTTTGGTGTATGGGAGCAGGACCGACTGTCTCTCCAGATCAGGCTGTGGGATGGGAGCTCCAGCTTTTCTCTCTCCACAAGCTGTGGGCATAGGCTGGGCTGCAGAGACAGCTCTTTCACTCCCTCTCCGGGGGCATTCGGCTGCTAGCTGAACCTCTGTTGGGCTTCCCAGTCAGTGTTTCCCTGCTTCTGTTCTCCAGGTTTTATGTCCAGGGCCTGAAGCTGTTCCTCCACTGTATGACCCAGGTCCCTCTCTGCTCCACCCCTGGCCACCACCGTGTGTAAGTGAGGGGAGTGCTGCAGCCACTGAAGCTAATCAGAGAAAGTTCCTGCCTGTGAGACCAGAGAAAGTTCATGATGGATTTTCTTGCCCTCATTTCCAGCTCTGCCTGGAGGTGTGAGTCCCCGGGGTAGTCATGTCTGCAGTCAGTGCCTGCTCCACTGACTTAGAGAAAGATCTGAATCACGCTGGCAGGGTTTTTGGTTGGGTAACTCAGAAAGACTCTTCACGAGAATAATCTCTCCCCTTCCTTCCCCTCCATGCTCTTTCTTGGCTCTTCTGTAAGCAGAACACGAGGTGAGCTTCACCCTCCCTAGAAGGAAATTCAGGAACGTGCCTAGCATACTTCTGCGGCAAAACCCACCACATTTATGCCTTACCCCCTCTTCCCCCAACCGAACTATGACACAGAAATATTCCCCGATTCTCAGAGTTTATTAACCTTTTTTCCAAGGGAATGAATAGAGATATTCACAGCTTTTGAACAGCAGCAGAAACCCATTAAATTGCTCTGTGGCAATCTTGTTGGGAACTTGTTCCTTTAGCAGAGACACATTTCAGAAGGCTCTGCACTCACTCCCAACCTATTTGGATTCAGTAAATGCAGGTGCCACTGAGGCATTAAGGTGAGCAGCCCTGGACCCTAAGCTTTAAGTGTAGCGGGGTGACAGACAAAAATTTCTCTAAGTTTGTGGTCTTGGAACTGGCCAGAGATAGTAGGATGTTCCTAGCACCAGTTAGATCTCCTCTGGGTCTGCTCCAAATGAAGGAACAAGGGACAGTGCCCTGGGACTGCGATTGATCTGTTCACCCAGCAGCACAAACCCCTGCACAGAAAAATCTGTTGCAGTTCCTGTGCTAATACTAGCTGCTGTACACTCTGCTTTTCAGTGAAGGTCTCAGCGAGAGCTACACTGAGGACATCAGTTTTGTTACTGGTACAGATTCCTACCCTTAAGAAAGTCCTGCTGACCCAGGCTAAGGTCACTCATGTCTGAGCTGATGCTGTTACTATGGGACTGCTACATATTAAGGGGCTCTGCATAGAAAATAGTACGATACAGGGAGGCAGAGAGAAGGAGAGAGACCAAATGCATAATGCAGTCATGCTCACGGGATGTGATTGCCTCTCTAAGCAGCATCTATTTGGAAGAGATGTAGCTGTCATCCAGCATGCAGGTAACGCCGACCCTCCCCTGGGCTCAGATCTGCAAGCAGGTATTTTCACTTCTGCAGACAGAACCTGAGTGAGTGATTTAAACCGTATCTCCACTCAGGCATTTTGCTTCTGGCAGAGATTAATACTCATTGTTTAATAAAGAAAATAAGTCAATTCATATTCTCTCCACTTACTCCTGTTGTACGGCCGGATGGGAGAGAGGGTAGGAAATTAAGGCTTTTATACTGTTTCTTGATTTCAGTGTGTCCACAAATGTGGTGTTACATACTACTTACCTGTGTATACATTAAGATATCACCTACCTGAAAGTCCAGCTGTTGCCATATACCGTCCTGGTTGCATCCTATAGCCAGATGATCTTATATTCGGAAGAGCTCCTGAAAACTACTAATACATCTCTAGCAATGATTCATTTTTCACTGAGGCAGTGACATCCTAATCTATGGACCAGATGGAGTGGGGCCTTGGGCAATTGTAATCAAAGAGCAACAGCCACAGTTTGGAGAAAAGAGAGATTCCCCGTTGGTTTCCTATTAAATGCTTCTATTTTCATTTTGTTTTGACTCAATTGTGTGCATCACCATGGCCCACTGAACACATCTGGCTGACATCTTAGATCATATACCCAGCACATTACTGTGTTTGCTCAGAGTTCCACTTCTTCCAAAGTCAGTGGCAGTGCTCTGTGACGACAAGTTGTTTTATCCTTGTCCTTAGGTGGAGTTGGAGGAACAACAGAATCAGTCGCAAGCAAAGGCGGGCTGAGAAAATCCATCACTGTAATGACAAACCACTCCCATTCCTCTTCCCCAGCAAAATATCTTTGCCTCTGTAGAAGCTGGAAGATTAATTGACTTGGATTCTGGAGCGCTAAATGTGGCCACTTAGGAAAAGTATAATCCCACTGAGTTACTATAAATTCATCTGGTTCAGTCCCTGCCAAAAGATATATCCTGCATCTAATACTGACAATGACCTTTGCTTATGAATTGTTACTGGCCATTTCATCGGTCTGTGAAATAAAGGTCTTAATGTTTTCAGGTGTTAGTGAATGCAACTTGTACTTTCATTTTTTAAAAAATTAGTTGAATTAGAATAAAATCTGATAGTCTGCTTTTTCATTGTCTCCCGGCTTTCGAAGGTCATCTTTTTATTCTTCCCATGAGAAAAACTTGCTGGAATTACAGATCCTATCATATACACTGTTTCCTTAGGTTTTGGAAGACATTTGAGAGTTCCTCCAAACATGTTTTCTGTATAAACTCTGTAGCATTTTCAGCAAATGTATTTCAAGCTCTGTGACTAGTTTAGTTTTTGTACAGTCTTACCTTGCATTTATCTTTCAGAAAGTTGCTAAGCGATATGGTTTTACAAATAATTGGGTTTATTCTTGTGTTATTAATTGATGCACTAATTATGACACAGGAATTGCTCTTGAATTCCATGCAGTTTCTTTCACTGCATACAGTGTAGTTTCTTTGAATTCATATCACATTGTAATCTGGTGTCAGTTCAAAGACTGGCTTTGCTTTTTGTGCTATTTAGACATCCTTTTCACTTAATATGCTGCTTTAAGGATCTCTGATAAGATGACGTTGAGGGCACTGTAAGACTCTGGGACTTGACTAGGCTCAATTAGAACAGCCTTGTATTTTACATTAAATGAAAGCGGTTTGAGCCACAGTCACCAGCCGTTACTTGTTAGCCATGCTCTCCAAATGCACCAGTGTTATTAACTCCATTTATATGAGGTGTTTTCTTGCTTTCCCTTTCTAAGAACAGATGGGAAAAGTAATTTAAGCACTGAATACCATAAGGTACCTGGAGTAAAGTAAATTAAGGAAATACCATGAGTGAGAAAATGAAGCAGTTAAACCGCTAACAGGAGATTTACAGTTAAGAATTAACAGAGAAGATAAGCTTTGCCAGGAGACAGAAATCACTTGGTTCAGAGTGAATCTTGCAGAGGATGGACAGGGCTCTGACGTTACCGATACATGGAGAATCCGAAGTCATAGAAAAGAGGAGACTCGAGACACTAAACATGTAAAAGAGTTTATGGATTTATGCACACTGTAGCAGGTACTGTGAATTGGAATAACGTCCACTGTATGATGAAAGATGCAAGGAGTACTAGGAATTACATCGCTTTACAAAAACATGTGAATAACAACAGAAGGAATATACAGGATGGGTAAAGAAAACAAGGATAGCACCACTTGCTTAGATGAAAATTAGACAGCAAAAATGCACAATGCAGCAGCCAAAGATGAAATGGTCTGACTGGAAGTAAATAGGACATTTCTTTTTCAACTGTTATACAGAAGCAAGTGTGTTGCCAGAAATATTTTAGCAGACGCTTATAGGAGAGTCACACCTGGCAGAAAGTAAATATGGAAAACAGAATGGACAGTGATAAGCGTATTAAGCACAAAGAAGTATGTGAACAAAAGTGGAAAATAAATGGGAAAAATATTGGAAAAGGCATTACTTGTAATAGTGACCCAGGAAAGATGAACTGAATACAGAGCAGACCTGGAAAAGTCTCCCTCCCTTAGCCTCATGCTACCACCTCCCCCCCGCAATTCTCGTCTTTAGGAAAGTTACCCTTAAATCAGAGCCAAAGAGGGGATGTTAACAGGGTCATTGGCTGGAGGATGATAGAACAGTTACCGTCACACTCCTTTTTGTAGGGACAAAGCAGAGTATCTTCTAGTGCCAGAACTGCCGAACTGCCAGGACAAAGCTAAGCAAACAAAGCGGAAAATTCTAGATAATGCAAATAATGTATGAATAAATGACATTAACATAACAAGTCAAATGAGTAGATCATAGGTGACATGGCAGAGGAGAGTTTGTCCACATAGATGAGGAAAATGTGTGAAGATTCTTTGGGAAGGTCGGTAACATGGAGACATTTGCCCCTAATCTGACTGCTTGCAGCAACCACCTGGAGCGCTGTTGCGTGGCGATGTTTAATGGATGTGCAATGCCAATATTAATACAGAGTCTGAGAAACTGAAGAGGTTGATTAGGGGACTCAATTCCAACAGTTCACAGCACAAGAGTTCTTATGCACTCGTTTCTCCAAGGACAGTCTTAGTGGTACTGCAAAGCTACCCTGAAAGCTGCAAAACAATGGCTTCTGCACCACAGATGCCAGTGAAATGTGATATTGGCGTGCTCTACTAAATAAATAGACTTTGGCTTTAATTCACAGAAAACAGTGTTTGCTGGAATTGGCCATGTCACACTCACTGAGATGGTCAAGCCAGTTGCTCCCAATTGCTGTTTGCAGTTAAATGCACAGCTGGCAGGCATTTTGGGGGCGCAGACCCATTCCCAGCTACCCATGTGCAAATGCAGTAGGTGTGGCTTAGAATTAGATTTTGTGTGTAATGATCTGACTTAGAAAAACAACCAGCCAAATATTCAAAGTTTTGTCCAACTTTAAATGAAAGACAGACTGTGATTGCCAGAGGTAGCTGTGAGAGAGACTATAGAGAAAATAAATAATATTTTGGGCAGAATTACTATTAAAAATTATGTAGAAACTCTCATTAGTTAGGATCAAAATGGATGTGTGAAGGTCCTTCAGGGACTGAAAAATCTAAACAAAGAGCCAGGAGAATATTCCACAGCCTGTTCGAGACACTGAGGAAGCTGGTCAAGCTCACCATATATGCTGAAAAGGCAGGTGATTTAGCTGGTTCATTTGGATGACAGAAGGCAAGCTAGAGAGTGGTGTATCTGCTTGTGTGTCTGTATGCTAGTTACCATCGCTTTATGAGAACGATGGGGCGTGAGCAGCTGTGTATTCACTGGAGATTGTCACCTCCAGCACACGATTAGTTACCTGATCATCTCCAAACCCAAGAAAGGAGGGAGGAAGGGGGCAGTGCGTCTGTTCCTTCACCCAGGAGAGATGAGCAGCTGCAGGATCTGCAGGTTCATGGCTAGGCTACTGCTTTGTCCCAAGCCAGCATTGCAGATCCGAGCAGCAGCAGCAGGTTCCTTGCACTAATGCTGATCCTGAAATGTTTCTAAGCATCGGATTTAGAAAAGAAGATGTGGTCTTACGACTAGGGCTTTGATGGCCAAGCTTTGATGGCCTGTCACCGCTGTGCTGTCGGGCTTTTCTGGCTGTTACACACGGGTGATGGGAGCTGAACAAGACATAAGGTAGAGCTCTTGAAAGCCAAGCGGAATACACAGTTTCATTGCTTGGACTTGTCAAAACCTCACAGTTCATGACCCAGTGTATTTACAGGAGTCCCGCTGCCAGTAAGACTGGGAGCGGGACTCCCATAAATATGTTGACTCGTCTCAGGTGTGGGTGCTGAGTCCCACCTCCACCACCACATCCTGGGCTGTGGGGAGCCACAGCTGTTTGCCTGCTCACACCCTGGACAAGGCTTTGTCCCACAGCCTCACAAGTGGATGGGAGAGCCTGGACCAAGCATCAGTCACCAGGTATTTCACTGTGATGAAATGTGTATCCTGGTAATTTGTCAATAATTGTATCTTAAATTAATAGCCATTGATATCTTCCCTCACCAAGTTTATTTACTCCATGACATAGTTACTGTGTCTTAAACAGAAATCACCCCCAAGGTATCATCTAATTATCTTCTCATCATTCTGCAAATCTGTTTTGTATTGCTAACAATCTTATTACTACAAGTGCAACATTCATTAAGCAAACAGAGGACAATAAAGATACATACAATAATAGCAATTAAATTAAGTTTGAATCTCACAGTGAGTGATGGATAACTCTGGAACAGATTGTTCTCATAGATTTTTGCCCATTATTTTCTGAGACAGGTTTAAATAGCCCAAGAAAATCCTATTTCAATTACAGGGTCCTTTTCTAGAGTCTGGCCATTTTATGCAACCCAGTTACCACAAAGTGGCACAGTCAGGACCAGAAATGGTCGTGCAGCCCTCCCCTTGTGAGTGGGGAGACCTCTCAGGAGAGACAACATTGCTGGATTCCCATGGCAAACACCAGTCCCCATGCAGGCCATCCTGGGGGCTGCTGGAGACACGGTGAAGCTGAATTCTGTGACCATGATCCAGCATCTCTTGGGTACATCAGATGCTTCCAAGTGATAGACTGAATGGTCTTGCACGGGACTGGGAAGCCATCACTTTCTTCTTGACATGTAGAGGCTCCTGATGTTGCACTGAGCAAAGTAAAACCACAGAGGAGTTCTAGGCCATCCGTGTTTAAAAGATTTGGGGCCTGATCCTTAGCTCAGGGAAGTAAATGGAAATACATTCATGAAGAGCAGACGGCTAGATTTTCAAGCTGTTGTTGCCTCTCAGCTGTGCCAGGTTATATTTAGCTTTGTTACACCTGCACAGAGCCACTTGAACATGTATCAAAACAATTCCCATCCCTAGCTTTGATCCACACTGTCTAGTCCAACAACAGATCATCATTTGTCTCACTGGTAAAATATCTGCTGACAAATGTAAGTTGGTTTTTTTTCAGCTGCAAATGCATGAAAATATATTTGGAACATTTTATGGGTACATTGCGCACCTGATGGAAACATTTATGACTGCTTCCTCTCTGGGTATATCAAAAATATCCTCATCCAACTTCACTATTTTTATCAACTCCACTTTTGTACTTAATGTTCATTCAGGCCTGGAAATTTTTTTTTCTGAGTATCAGAGATGAGTTTATGACCTCTTTGGTATGCTCAGCCAAATCGCTAAAAAAGAAATCCACCCCTGAAGTGACATAGGTCCCATTAAATCAATGAGGAGATCGTATGTTATATACATGTGTGTATGTGCAAATCACAGTGCGAGAGAGAGTCAAGGCAGAGAGAGGTGTCTGGATTTAGTTTGGACTCAGGAGAGGTTGCTGGTCATTGCCGTTTTGTGCTGGCCCAGCCCCTTTCTACTTCGTATTCCTCCAAATAATTGAAATCCCTTTTTGTTTGAATATGCAAGTTTGCCATTACCTCAGTAATTCAGTATTACTACTGCAAATGCAACAGAGATATAGAGGTACACAGTTACATTTTTCAGTAAAGTGGGCAAAGGGACAACAAATAAGGGTTTTTTTTAAAAAATACAGAACTATCCTAAGTCCATAAACAAAGAATAAAATGGTAAGTTGGAGGATAACATCCCACCCCTGCTGGTATAACTGTCTGTAAATCCCTTGTCCTTTTCCCATTTGTGTTGTGTGACCCTTGTGTCAGGGCTACACTTGCCTATGACTATTTTCCTGTGGAGAAATACATCACAGATGATGTAAGCAGCCAGTTTTAGGAGAAACGAGGGGAGTCCTAGGTCATAGGGTCTCCCACTACGTTGTTAGAAGTGACACAAGTCTTCCAGCATACGAGGAGGAACAAGAGGTCGAAGCTTCCCTTCTGCCCAGCTCCCCCATAACTCACGTCCTGTGTTGCACATTGCCAGTGTTTGTTCTGCTGCGATGCTGTCCAGGCTCAGTCAGGAGAAGCAAAAATGCAATCAACTTAAAAAAAACCAACACCCGAGTGCCCCTGGTTTACCTACGTGGTTAGGAGTGATCTGTCAGCCCAATGCCCTGCCTGGCTGCAGGTCCCACTCAGGACCCCGCTTCATCATCCTCTCTGTCTGGGGCTGCTGAGGAGATGTTTCTTTTTCTGAGAGGAGTTTCCAATCTCCAGCACCCTCACACTGCTTAATGGGGGCTCCCCAGGAGCAGAATTTGTAGGAGATCCCTTTCTAGCCAACCCTCCTCGGGGCTGCAGGAGGAAGCAGGGACAGAGCGATACCTCACCAGCCCTCGGTGTGGTTTGCAAGTTCGGAAATGAACTGCGAGAAACTGGAAATCTGTAACGTGGTTCCACCTGGCTATTCTCTTGTTGGGATGGAAGCTAAAGAGCAGACCTTGGGAACAGGGTTTGCCCTCAACCTCCTCTGTTCTCTCCAAGCAAAAGGCAAGTGTTTTCTGAGCTGGCAGGAGTGAATGTGACAGCAAAGGAGAAATGAGAGGGGAAGGAGAATGAAGGGCTCCACACAGAGGTGACACCCTTGAGGGCAGTGCTGGCTGGCTGAGACCTTGGCCTGTTTGCCACAGCGTGTGCTATTTCTGACTGGATGCAGGCAGCAGTGTGGCAGTGAAAGGCTTTTTATTTAAGGTGCTGACAGTTCAGGAGAAAATGAGAAAAAGAGAGGTGCTAAAAGAAAAATACATTGGTTTTCATTCTTCTGTCCTCTCGCTTCTTCCTTAAATTTTATGGGATGAACTCGCTCAATTTAAGTACTTGTCAGCAAAGGTCTGACAGGACAATCAAGAGCCATCCACAGTACCGGTTGGGAAAACTGCCTGGAGGCCAAGTGCTGGCAGCCACCTCGGCACTGCCTGGGGGTAGAGCACTGCTCCCTTCCACCTCCTTCCCTCTCTCCACCCATGCCAGGCAGTCAGCCTGGTGCACGACCCCCTGCACCCCCGTTTATCGAGTCCTGCAAGCCCCCACGCCACAGGAGCACACTCTGTGTTCAAGAATAGATGAGCATGTTACTAATAAATGCGTGACTCAGATCCAGCTCTGCAGAGAAGTAGCAAGGCTCATGAAAATTAATTTGTTGTTACTGGCAAAATGGCAAAAGGTGGCTCTGGGACTGTTTTATACAGACTGGGACTATGCCACCTGGCAACGTTTGTAGCAGCAGTACCTTAGTAGCCTTCACAATAAGCTTTTGCGGATGTTAGCCTGGGTCCCTGCTTACTGGTGGGCAAAGCAAGGCAGGCAGGTGGGTTGCATGTTTTCCTGCAAGGCCATTCAGGATGGCGCTGTTACAGCTAGAGGAGCCTGGCTGACCGCCCATCCCGAGACACAGCTTCCCTCAGGGCATCTTCCCATCTCTGCAGGTAGGTTTTAAGCTGCCAGGTTTAGCTCAGGAGCATTCAGATCCTGCCTCAGACAATGTGGATGTTTCTGTATCATCCTCCCTGGTGGGCTTCTCTTCAGGGCTCAGACCCAGAGCAAAGATCTCACCGACCACAGAGCCTCCCAGCTGAAAGGAATAGCTGATGCGAGGCACCTTTGGCAGGAGCGGCAATGACAGCTGCGATGAGCTAAGGTGTCGCCCAGGACACAGAGCTGCTGCCACCTGTGTCCACTGACTTGTTTGGGCCTCCCGGGAAACTGTGCATCTTCATGGAAAAAGCTGAACTCTGAACATAATATTTTTAGCCTGGTTTCCTAAGGAAATGAAGATTCTGTCACTTAATGTCTGCCCATGTGACCCCATCAACCTTTGAATCCGCTGGCTACTTACAAATGAGTTTGATGGAGCGTTAGAAGTCTCAAACATATTTAGATTAATTGTGAAAATTGGTAGCTGGGGAGAGACAAGAAATGCGAGGTAATGCATGAATCTCCATCTGACAGAAGGGAAGGAAGGGAGAACTCAGCAGTCACTCGTTCTGTCTGAAAGCTCCTTATAAACCTCAGCACATGGTGTTTCTTGCTGCAAATATGGTGGGTAGAGAATTCCCAAAGGGAACAAGCTAGGTTAAATGAAGCAGAAACTGCAGCCTGTCAGAGGCACCCCAAATGTGAAACTGAAAAGTCGAAGCTTTGTTCAATTCACAGAGCAACTTGTTTCATTCTCAGCCTCCTTTTCTCTGACAGGTTTGCAGGAAACTTGTAAGAAAACATAACAGAAAAGAAGGGAATCTGACTTGCTGTGAAGATGGATATTCAGTTTTGTTTCACATTTTACCTACCAGTTGAGGGTGCATGTGTGTCTGCATGTATATATGCGTGTGTGTGCTCGCTTAAAGTTTATTTAGCCATCAGAAGGCATCGAAGTACTAAGCGGCTTCCTGTGCATGGTGGTTTCAAATATACATGGCCAACTCCAAGTGCCGACTGTTGCTATGAAGGCTTTGCCTGTGCATTTTATTCCCTTCTCTCACCCTTTGGCTGCCTCTGCTTTTCCAAATCACATGCTCCTTGTGGCAGGGTTTATTTCTCCCTTTATGTTCCTGGCATGCATTCTGAGTATTGCCGTGAACAGTTAGCAAAAGCCAAAGCAAGATCCTTAGTGCCTCCAGTTCTCCTGTTTAATACCTCCCAAAATACCCACCACCACCTTTGACTGAAAGGCTTGTCTCCGGGGAGTGGAAGCTTAGACTCTGTGACCTCTCTCCAACGGTATCTGCTGGCAGTACAGCTCTCACACCGCTGGGCATGCCCTTGGGCCACCAGCTCATTTCCTGGTAAAGAGCTGAGCTCTGTCAGAGGGCTTTGCTATCACGGCCAGCACAGGCTTCACTCTGAGCAGCCAGCTCCAGGTGAGGTCCTCACTGCCCATGACGGCCGCTTTGAATTTCAGAACTGAGAAGGCCAAGGGTTTATCTGAGGATGGGAAGAAATCGCAGGGAATTAAGCAGTCAAAGGGAAAGTGCAGTTTCTTACAAAGTGGTCAGTGGTCAACCTTTGCCAGTCAACAGCAGATGCAGGGTAGCAGAGAGGGTGGTTGAGACACACTGGGGAACCTGGGGCAAGCGTGGGCCCTGCATGATAAGCTCTGGGGTGGCAGCAGCCTCTGCAAGTCCTGGCTGGGGACAGTCTGACTGCTGTGTTTGGCATGGGTTAGCAGGCTGATAAAATCATAGCTGAGCTGGCATAGTTCTTCCATTTCTGTCTGATGCAAATGAACAAGACTACACTCCCCCTGAGCAGGGAGGGAGTGAAAATTTTAGTAAATGTAGCTTGTTAGGTGGTCTGGTTTTGGTCTCTGCAGGAAAAGAGCTCAGCCGTGACTCTTTAGAGGGCCCCTGGGGAAAAGCCCGATAATGTAATGGAATAATGAGTGTCGAGCTATGAAAGCATTTCATTACCAGCATCCTCACCCCATGCAGCCCTGGTCTGCTGCAGTTATCATGTGCTTCTGACAAGAAAGGTCACCGTGAGATTATCCTGTCTCTGAAACAGAGCTGTTGCATTTCAGTAAGAGGGTCCTTGCTCCTGTGTGGGCACAAAGCATAAGCAGATACCCCAAAGCAAAGGGAAAGCTGCTTGGGGCAGAACAAGGGATTTCACTGCCCTGGAGAACTGGAGTTATTGCCCCCGTCCGTCCGTTCAACCTGCTGAGGCCCCACTGCCTTGCAGAGGAAGCCAACAGGTAGATTTCTCTCTCCTAAACCTAATTCTCAAAATATTCACTACTTTCCTCCCCAAGTCAGTAGTTACTTCCCTTCACGACCAGGTGGAGTTTTGAATAGACAGAGGTATCTTTGAAGGTGACGGCACTAATTCAAAGTGGGAGTTGGACCGTGAGAGATGAGCGCTCCTGCTACACTTCCCAAACTGTGAGCTGCTAAGCGCGGGTGCCCAGTGCGGTGGGGAGGCAGAGTCTGTGTAAGGCAGCCTCAGCCCTTGCCTTGCCGACTGGGACAGCCTAGCAAGGGCACAACAAGCCCCTGCTCCGCCATGGGTGGCATGTGTGATGTTGGGTTATTCAAATCCCTCTGTTTCCTCTGTGGTGAACTACAGTTAACGAGTCTTCCCTTCTCTTGCCCGCTGTCTGCTTTGTCTAGCTGGATTGCAGGCTCCTGCGTATTGCTGTGGCACTGTCTGGTGTGTCCCCTTGTGCCGGAGAGCAGGACTGCAAGAAGTGAGCAGCAGCCCACAAGCACCATGGAGCCTGCAGCAGCAGCGCTGAGCAGCCCGGGCACTGCCGGGAGCAACAGTGCACTGCAGGCTTAAAATTCAGCCCTCAAGTGGCTGACACAAATCTGGTGTTTTATGCACAAATCTTTCCCGAAGTCAGGCCACTCTCTTTCTGCAGTGCAGGCCCTTCCATGGTGGCATCTCTAGCTCAACCTTCAAGGAGCAGCCGGCTCCTTCGGTTCGCGTTCTTCTTCCCCATACAAGCGCTGAGCAGCTGAGCCCTCTGCCCTGTGACCGCGTTCCTAGGGCTTTCCCTGCCGTCGCTGCCACGAGAGAGGGCACCTGCTTTCTCCCCTGCCACAAAGTGAGCTCTGCAGACTTCCATTTTTAGCGCTGATGAATCATGTTGCCTCTGCTGATGGCAGAGAGCAAAGACCTGAGCAGCCCCTACCACCAACGTTCGCTGCTAACCAGAGAGGTTTCACTAAGGAGATGCCAATGGCTGGGTGGGTGGCTGTGCCTGGCAGCGTGGGCAGGAGTAGACAAGAAGAGGAGACTTTTAATCGAAAGGGTTTTAATCCCTCTTGGTGCCAAACGCACCACTGTACAGCCTTCGCTTCCTTCGTTTGCCTTGGGGAGGTTGCCAGCTTCTCTGCCCGCTGGCCAGCTCTTTCCCCCTCCTGTTCTCTGCTTCGCTCCACAGACTTTACTCACAGGAGCGGGTAGGTCATAAGCTCTGGTAATGCAAGCGATTTCTCTCAAAATGGGTCAAAACCAGGCATATCCTCTGAATTCTGAGGATATCACCAAGATTCCTCATTTCCTCAACCATTAATGACAGGGAAGAGGTTGAGGAATTTATGGTAGTATCGATGAGGTTTTTGATGGAGAATTCCCTTTTATGGTCCTCTATTCAGACCCTTCATTTGGTTCCTTACTGCAGTTGATGTTTTAGACAGCACCTCTTTGGGGTGCCTCCTTATATTTGACTGCGAGGTCTTCATAGGTACAACTGCTAAATCAGGTAAAAACAGCCAACACAGACAATTTTAATACTTAACACCATACCCAACAAAATAATGTTTTAAAAATAACTTACCTGCTTTTTTTGTAATAGTTTAGTTCTAGGTTAATGAATTTAAAACTCATTGATTAAAAAATTAAAAAGTTGTGTTTTTCTCTTTGATCTACTCTTTTGCTTTTCCTCTGCTAGGACAGCTGAAAGCACTTTTGTCCATTCCTCTTAATTTCTTTTTATACATTTAGGGTAGTTTTTATACCTTTACATTTGTTATGAATACCCTGATCTTTGGGTGTTCAGCCTGGGACACCTGCAGCCCAACTCTAGTTGCACACTCAAAGCTGTATAGCAAATGTATGTCTGATTCGTTATTCTTGGCCTGAGGATACAAGTGCAATGAGGAAGCACTAATACCAGTGCAGCATTGCGCCTGCCAGGTTCCCCGAAGCCTCTACAGCTGAGCACTGACAAGCCAAAAGACCGTATTTCATACTGGGTTTTGTTTGTTTGTTTACTGGGGGAGGGTGGGCGCTAAACTACTGTGATGTCTCTATACATTTCAATCAGATCACAGACTTCTGCATGGTAAGTGGCTCCAAAAGGGATTAATGGTGTTAAGAGTACATGCAGTTCCCAAGGCTCCAGCAGGAATCAATCCCTTCTATGACAGGCAGAAAAACCTCCTCATAAATAGTCAGGTTGAGATACTGGTTGTGTTTGTAATGTTTCTACACAGAAGCCATCTAATCATTATTATTACTGTTTTTTAAAGAGCATTCCAATACCCGGTAGCTCAGAGGCCACCCACCTTCCAGTTCTGCTCTTTGTACTTCATCCTTCAGATGGGGATGGGGATGGTGAGAGGTGTGCCGCCCGCTCCTGACACAAGCAGACACAGCCGTTCAAAACACACAACATGATTTTTTTTATTTCTTTAATCAGTTTACATTCCACAATTGACAGTTTACTTATTTATTTTTTAATTTTCCATGAACAAGTTGTTTAGTTAGTTACCAGACAAGATTTTAATCAATGGAAATACAGTATTCTGTGCCAATCTGGATAAAACCAAACCCAAACAAAATCAAAACAAAAGGAAAATTGTGAGATGTAGCCAGTTTTTCGGCAAAGTCCTGTGATGCTTTCTGCCACTTTTGTCTTTTAAAGTTTCAAGGGTTTGTTCATTCTCCCTGTTAGTTCCCTGATCTCAACCCTGCCATAAAATGATCCTTCAGGACCATGTTCCTGCAAACACCAATGCACCTACATAAACACCCATGTGTCTGCAGATTAGCACCTTGGAGTAATGGAACAAGAAGTTTGGGTTTGTTTCATGTTTAAACAACTTCTGTTCACCTCTTCTGCAACAGATTACAGGAAGAAATGGAAAGTACAATACACTTGATAAGATGTCGCTTTACTTGTGAAATCAGCCACCACACTCACATCTTACCAGAAAGACCTAACGCAATAGTCAGTTCTTGTTGATGTATTGTTAGCACCGATGGCCACAGGAGCCACTTTGCCTCTTGCAGCAGCAGAAGTCAGAACCTTGCAGGATGTGTCACCCTCGATTACTTCTGACAACTGGATGTTACTACCCAAAACTCATTAAACTCTGTGCGGATTGGCTAAAAAGTGCTCCACTTGGTTGAGTGGCTGCATACACAGTTCAAACATCCTTGGCAATGCCCGAAACATAATCAGAAATGGACACATTTTTGGATTTTCAAAATATGCTGAACTTTAATATATTTTAATGTAATTCCCAATCTAGCAAAGCAATTAGGCATGTGCCTAGCTTTAAGCATGGCAATAGCATCATTAATGGGACATTCATGCTTGAAATTAGGCAAGTGCTTATGTGCTTTGTGGGATCAAAGCTTTGTAGCAGTGCTCTGATGAAGTCAGGATCCTGAGTGTCCTAATCCTGGCTTTCACATTTACAGCCACTGCAGATTTGGATAAACCAGCTATGGTCTGGGTTTTCAAAAGGGCTGAAAACAGAAGGCTCCACCTGCAGCTAGGCAAAGTTGCGAGGGGGCATCAAACCACTAAACATCAGGTCTTTTCCCAGGCTTTTGGCTTCCTGTCTCTAAAATGGCTGTAATACTTACCTGTCTCAGACAGGTCTGATGTGACTCATACTTGTAAAATTTTCTGAAGAGAAAATATGCCAAATAAATGCAATGTATCAATGCATTTCTCTGAATATGCCTGAGTATTGTGGCATTCTAGGTCTTTTCTAATCCAGCTTTGATACGTGTGTACTGCACTTAGAGGAAACATAAACATCTGGCCAAGATGCATCCACTTGACAAATGTCTTGTACCAGTCATATTATTTTACTTGGCAATGTCCTAGAAAAGTGCTGACATACTTCAATTCGCAGGCATTTAAGTGAATGATTATCCTAAGCCTCCCAAAGTGTCAATTAGAGACAGTGGTGATTGCAACTTTTGTCATCACCAAAGGATGGTTATGGGAGTTGTTTAATTTCTTCTGAGCTAAAAGATGCTTTTCCTTAAGGAAAAAAGGACCAGTGAGGGAGACAAGGAAGGAGAACCCTCCAAAAACTTTTCGCTGGTATGGCAGCTCATGGCTAGGGCAAACATTACGTGTGGCAAAAGAAATCCTAAAGAGCAAATATCTGCATGAGATGCACCTATTGTGGATGGAGGAGAGTCCAGTGAGTCTTAATTCTCACTGACCCTTGTGCAAAATGCCTTCACACAGGCGTGTTTTGCTATGCCTGCACGTATTTGCCATAGGAGTGTGTGATGGCACAAGTGTGAGACAGCAACGAGTCAGACCCACAGCTCTGAACTGCCCTAGTGGTTCATGAGCAGCACAGTGGGAGCTCACAAGGCAAGGTGACTCTTTAGCTCTCTGATGTGAGGTGGCCACAGGTACCGCACCCATCCTCCTCCCTACCCCCTAGGATTGCCCCAGTGCCCAGGCATCGCTGCTGTCCTGTGGGAAGCTGCGCATTCCCTCCCTGCTGCAGGGTCACAGGAATGATTATGGCTTTCATTAGGAGGTGAGACAGGTTTTTTTAAGAGAAAGTGGAAAATCATCCAAGAAGATAATCCAAGTGCAGCATGGGGACGAGGGGCCAGGCAGGCCCCTCTTGACAAGCTACATCCTTGGCAAAGTCAGCCCAGCAGGGAGGAGAGTATGCACAGCTGGACATGCAGGGCTGTTGTAAAGAATGGGAAAGAAAGATAAACTGGGACAGCGTCACCCTTTAGAGCCTCCTCCCACATGATGTTGCACATTGACTTCATCGCCTTTTAAAAGGAGGTTTCCTTTGACAGTACAACTCTGAAAAGTCTGCAAAACCCTCCTGGGACACAGTGAGTCAACAGCTAAAAGAGCAACCTTTGAAAGTCCCACATCCCAAGACTGTCCCTGTCCCTGTCACAGAGAGGGAGGGCAGAAGGGCGATGACGAGAATCTAGGAACATTCTGAAAAGTCTTGCAGAAAATGGTACTGCATCCTTAAATTTGATTTATTCTCAAGCTCCTCCTCATTTCCAGAGTTCACTCTTAAAGCCTTTATTTCTTTTTCACAGACATCTCAAATAACAAAACAGTCACATACGCAAGAGTTGGTATGGAATGGGATTTAGAGAAAATGTCTTTACAGGAAGCATCTCTATATTCTCACACAGAGAGAGGAAAAGGAAGAGAGGGACAGAGAGATACATATCTGACTCCTTAAAAAAGGGAAAGGGAGAATAGCAGAGGAATGTCAGGATGAAACAGTACAGCTTGGTAAAGGTGGTACCATGCTGAAAAATAACTTTCGATCCCTGGAACTCAGCTTTATCTTCCACTTTCTAGCTAAAGTATTTACCTAAGTACTGGTACACAGTATTGAATCTTTACTTTATGGGTCCCTGCAGGCCAGCTGAAGTCCCTCTTGCTGTAACCTTAACAGTATTTTTAAAAATAAAGTTGTTCTGAGAGGTGGGTGAAGATTGTCAAGACTTAAATTTAGCTGTAGAAGTAAATAGTAGTGATCACACATTGGCAAAACATCCAAAGTTCACTTAGCCCTGCAGTTTTCAGAAATCAGTTTGTCACACTCCTCTGACTGTGTTTGTTTTATTCAGGTAAGATATGGGAATATACAAGAGCTCCAAAGTTCTTATACTGGGTTAAATTGCTGGTAGACAGACTTGCTATCCAAATTTTGGCTCTGAGAGACTCTCACCATGAGATGGAGATGTATGTTCAGGCTTGTCAGAGCAGCTTTCTGAATAATCCAGTCACAGTTCATTCTCTTCTTGAGTCCTCAGTTTAGTTTTTCTGAGGACAACTATAATCCCAACAATAAGGAATGAAATTGCAATCTCTTTAATCTCCATGTAAGCTGTTTGTAAAGCAGTTATTCACATTGGGAAAAAAAAAAAAAAAAAGGAAATGACCCAAACTGTACCTCAGAGGGGAATTTTTTTGATTATCACTACCAGCTAGATGACCTTTTTCAGGCCAGTTTGGGGACAGAGCAACAAAGTAACCTTTGAACAGTTCAGCTATTCAAACTTTCAGGATGCAAACTTGCTCTTTGAACTGCTTCAGCAATGCCCAGTGCTGACAGAGAAAAGTGAAGAGTTCAAACCAAAGATCTCTGACCTCCAGCACTGGGACCACCCAGTAGCCTGTGCTTGGAGATTACCACCAGGAACTCGCCTCAAATGCAATTTCTAGGGGTTGGGGCAAGCCCTGTCCTGTGTAGTCATGTTGCAGTTCAGGAGGGTAAGGCTGCTGTGAACATCTCCTTTTCCTCCAACAGTCTTCCACAATTAACATGTGTGTTTTGCCTGGTGAGCCAGGCCATGCACCTGAAGCACATGACCACGCCTGATCTCCATATGGATGCTCTTCTGCAGTAGGTCCCTGATTCATCTCACCAGGATTTAAGATCTTAAAGATCTTGGGACCACACAAGATAGGTGAGTCATCACTCTATGGAGTGAGAGGGAGATCCTAAAGCTGACTTAGATGTCAGTTTTACTGGTTCACCATCTAGAAGTGACTGTCTCTTCATTAACTATACAAGAAACCAAGGGAGACAAGCCCATTAACATAAAGAGCTCGGTTAAGTGCTTAAAGGTTAATGGGGATGAATTCAGGTCAGAAAATCCAGGCCTTTGTGTAGCTTGACTTCATCCACAGAGGTGCCCCTCAAACTTAGTGCAGAAGAACAGCATCTGTACAAAGAGCCTCTTAATAAAGGATAAGGGAGTCTATTGAGGGTGCTAATGTGGAACAAAAATTCTGCCATGGCTTTTTCAGTCCATTTCTTTTCCTTAGAAAAGCCCTTGAGACCCAGTCCTGTGACTGGGTATACGTGTGTGGATGTGCGTGCTGCTGACTTCAGTGGGATACCCCTCCTCAACTGGCAAAATAGGAGAATGAGGATTTTCCTGGGAATAATGATTTTTAATAGGTTTTGATTTAAATCTGAGATACATGAGAATTGTGAAAAAAGAAACAGTCCTTTACCTGAAATTCTGTACACCAACCTCAGGTTATTTCAGGCAATCATGAAGCTATGGACTTTTTTCATAAATTTACAAATATATATACATATATACACATATATACATGTATATGTGTGTCAGCCTATGGGCTGGATTTACCACTGCATTATTCCAGCCACACACAAGTATAATGGTTGTTTTTTACAAAAAAGAGATTGGTATAAAGTTGGAGTGACTTAGCAGTGACTGTTCCTGTGTCTATGCAAAAGATCCTTAAGTGGGCTGACATGCAAGTCATATAAATAGGACCCTGTCTTACAGTTGTTAATGAAGAAAATTTCCCATTGATTCCAATGACCTGTGATCAAAGGGAATTTTACTTGAGAAAGAACTGAAAGTTCAAGCCCATGTTAGGTACAGTTTACAGCTTTGAAAGTTGTAATATCTGTCATACTAGGCCTCAAAATGCTTTAAAATAATTTAAGTTACTGCAGAAAAATGTCTTCAAAAGTCCTCAAATATGCTTTTCTGTGTAAGTAGGGGAAATTTTGTCCTGCAAAAGATCAAACAACAAATATATGAATATAAACACCCTAAGTGACGGAAATTGCCATGTAAAAATAGTAACAGTTTAAATTAGATGTCTGTGATTGTTGTTGGTGCCCAGGAGTTATAAATAATTCAGTACACTCTGAATAGTCTAAGGCTGCACTTTTATTTTATTGTTCTGATTACTCGAACCTTTTACTTATGATCTATATGGTTGATATATAACCGTTCATAAAAAAATGCAGCCTCATGCTCTACAGTCAGATGAAAACTGTTCTTGAGATAAAATGTCACAAGAGTTCAAGCAAATTAGGAGCGTGTATGTTTTTTAAAAAATTATGCAGACACCAAAGGCATTTAGTGTTTTACTCCTATTCACCGTCTAAAGAGGAATTAGATGCTGAAGCTCTTTTTTGTAGCTGGCCCCAGGAGGCTGAGCCATATCTGATTCATGCTCCTTGGTGTCTACATCACTTTGAAACTGGGGCAAAACCCGCAGGTCACACAGCTTTTTGAAGACTTGACTCTTTATCTCATCTACTGCAGAATTGCTGTTGCTGCTTGGGTATTTCTGACCAGCTAGCAAAAATAACAAGGCCACTTGAAAGGAATTGCCTTTACAGAGATATTCCTGTGCCCTGCTGCCACGGATAGGGCTCAGAGCCATGGGGCTGTGAAGCTCCCTGCTGTGCCGAGCGGCATTAACCATGGTCTTCGTGCTGCCAACAGCCCGCACAAGCCCTCTGCAGAGGGCAGAAATAAGATTCAGGCGGTGT
The DNA here is from genome assembly GCA_013397275.1 of Burhinus bistriatus. Lineage (NCBI taxonomy): Eukaryota > Metazoa > Chordata > Aves > Charadriiformes > Burhinidae > Burhinus > Burhinus bistriatus. Next base: position 524,167 of record VYXH01012164.1, on the reverse strand, counting down.
CCTGCCATGGCGCTGCCTCTTGGCACAGCGGGATTTTTACACTAAGGGATCATAAACTTTTCTGATTTGGAAGTGATATGGTGCAATTTTTTCTTTTGTGACTATGGCCATCTGTGTTGAGAAGCACCTTGCAACAGAGGGTTGCAAGAACCAGTCTTGTGAATACCGAGGCTGTCCTTCTGGTGGGAATTCAGGTTTTTCCCCTTAGCTTTATGCACTCAGAAAGTGACACTCGTATGTATCACATGGTTAGTGGTTAGTACGAAGGCCTGTGCCACTAGAAGGCAGTAAGGACTTGTGGACACAACTGTTTTTGGAGGTAGAATGGCTAGCTCAGGACTGCCTGGATCAGAAGTAGGTCTGTAGAAACCCTGTATTGAAGAGCACTGATGGTCAGCTCTGGAGAGTCTTCCTGCAGTGTTTCAGGATGTTTTTGCCCTGAGCTGTTCACTGCCTCCCTTTTTTGCTGGATGTATCTGCCCAAAGGCAAAACAGACAGAAAGAAATACGTGTCTCAGCTGCTTCCTTTCCCTGCATCTCTGAGATCAGAACAACATTGGCAACTCTTTCTTAAATATCCAAATACATTTTGGTGGTGAATACCCAGTTCATCCCAGTTGTATTGTGCTTCCCCATGTCTCTTCAGCAGATAGTTTCCATGCAATCTGCACGCACAACCTAACACGGATGCAGATGGCATCTGAATTGCATTGCAACTCCTGAGTTAAGTATAAAAGAATAGAAAACAAACTATTATGCTGCATTTTGCCATGTATTTTCTCTCTCTATAGTACACATATTTACAGGTTACTAGCACCCACATCATGTGGGATACGCATGCGTGTGTGTCTAAGGAAGGAGGGGAGTGAGGGTGTCCATGTGTACACATCCTATGCAAGAAAACTTTTGAAGGTGCTTTCTGCCAGTCTGCAAGAGTGTTAATCAGTGAAGGAAAAATATAAAAATGCAGTCCTAGAAGGGACTGACAATTCCTGCTGCTGATGCTGTGGGCGACACTGGATCGTCCTCACGTAACTCTACCAATGCCTGTCAATTCTGACCTATGGTAACTGCTGTTTGGTTTCCTTTGTCACTCCCCTACCTTTCCCTGGAGATGACCTATCTGAGCCTCAGTTATTTTCATTGCAAGTCTTCCCTGAGCAAGGAAGGACAACTGATCTGTGATTCTGCAGTGCTTTACTAGAGGTGACCAGCATTTCATTTCCCTCTTGTGGCCCATATTGAGGCAGTTGTCTAGGCTCTTTCTCCAAGTTAAATCCTAAACACGTGCAAGGCATACTGCAATTAAATTGACAGCATTGGTTCAGGCTCCAGTTCTGCCACTGACGTCAACAGAGAGCTTATCAGACCCCCCTCGCACCAGCAGTAGGTCATTTGTTTTAAAAATTGTTGTAGTCTCTAACTACGGCTCTGAAGAAGGCTGTAAGATTGGGGTATTAGTGGGGCAGAAAGGATGGAAACCCTAAATCAGGGAGAAAAAAAGAAAAAGGTAACATTTGATGACCAAAGAGTAGATGTTGTGAGTGTGGAAGCACGCATTTCATTTTCAGTGTTAGCCAGGACAGCAGTAAAATCTTTTCTGAGGCACCTGATCCAAAACTCACTGGAGCCAAGCGGAAGCTTTCTATGGACTTCAACAGACTATGGAACAGACGCATTATATTCCTCGCTATTACTGGAAAGAGTGGGGCTATAACTTATGAGCTAATCTCTGTTTTTATAAGTTTTTCAGCTTAGACTGGAAGAATCAAGATCTTATGGATCTGGCCTGGAGTTTGCAATCAAACTTTAGGCTTGTTTGAAACTCAGCTCCTGACCTTGGAAATTCATCCATCACTAATCTTTACATGCCGTTTGTGCTTCATGCACGCTTTTTACTCTTTGTCTCTCAGCGGTGCCTGGCAATTGTTCAGAGCCATCTCACGTTTTTCACCTTGAGTCTTCCCTTGCTGGCTAGATGAGCACAGCAGTATGGGCCATGAAAGAGTGCAAAACCTGAGGGCAAGGAAACACAGTGTTGGTTTGTGTGAAGGTGCCTGAGCACTCCTATAGCCTTTCTAGGCCTATGTAGAGACACACAGAAGAAAGAGCCCAAATAACGTATGTCTTTATTTAAGCTATACTTGGTAACATATTATTTCCTCTCCATTTCACTGCTGGCAGTTAGCTTGGCACTCGAAAATTAAGGACAGATTACAGTGATTTTCTTCTGAGCTCTGCTTATCAGTGGGGCTTCAGGGATGAGCCTGATTCGGAGGTGCTGCATGGTGGGTAAATGGACAGTTGAGGAGACACAGTATTCCAGGAATGCTTGGGAATCTGGGACACCCCCTGCATATCAACCCTCTCCCTCACCGATGTTCTTTTATTCACCATCCAATGAACCGCACAGCTAATGTGCCGTAGCTAAAAGTGGTCCCAAATGACTGGCATCTACAGGAAAGCAGAATATCTGCACTCTTATGGTCCTCTCCTGGGAGGATGAGGATCCTCTGTTTAGAGGACTCTGAGGATTTGGAGTTTTTCCCTTTCATTTGTTACTGCAGCTGGAATAACATTTAAAAAAGTAATAGCAATTTCTCAAAAGCAATATTTCAAAGAAATTGCTCTGGTCACTGGTGGTTTGTGATCCACTTGTGACTGTCCTTTGGGTAGAATGAAAGAAAAAAAAAGCCCAACTAGAAATATAACTGGAGGGACTGTACCATTTAGATCAGGGAAGATCAGTTGTGTGTTTGCAGAGAGGGAGAAGGAAGAGATGATATATACAGGTGGCCAACATGAGTTAGGAATTTTAACACGCAAACAGCTTTAGCTTGAAGAAGAAGGTGTCCTATCCAGTACATAAGATACAGAGCACATAGACTCCTGCCATGTAGCCCCCTCACATACACAGTGCCCCCGGCAGGGATGAACAGCAGAACGCCCTGTAGCTAACTTGCTGTGGTCACAGGACAACTTCACTGTACAATTACTGAGAGTCACTATACATAAAACCTCAGCCTACAGATCACAATGGCTTGAGCCAATTCATCCTGTATCCCTAGAACTGGCATTTCATGACATCTGTGTTCACTGCAGTCAAGTTCCTCTGTGGTCTCTGGCGTAAAGACAGGTTGTCTCAGAAGTGCAACATGAAAGGCCATGTGCAGGAGAAAGCCTGCCAGCTACGGATCCCATTTTATCACCTCATGGAAGGGGAGACCAAACACCTGCTGGTACATCAGGCTGGGACAAGAGTGTCACTTTATCTACAAGGGTGAGGTAGGAAAAGAAGAATGGGGGCTGGACTCTGCAGGAAGCTGAACATCATCCAGGAAAACACATTCTTAACTTTAAGCATATGAATAGTCTACCAAAGTTAAGGGGATTAGTCACATGCTCCAAGTAAAGCACATGTTTAGGCGCTTCGCCAGAGCAGGTCTGAAGGATGAGGTCAAGCCCCTTAATGCTGGGATTTCTAATTAACTACTCCTCCAACTAGAGAACCAGACACTAGTCAAAAAGCTTGAATCTCTGTTCAGAAAGATATTTCAAAGCATCCCAAAAATGCAGAAACTCAGACTAGATGGGAGTGTGCTTTGGATCAGGATAGACGAAGACACTAACCATTGTAAATTTGCATCTGGATGTATTTTGAGTCAACTCCGCTCTGAAGACAAGTCTGAGACAACAGAAAGCATGGTGGGGCTGTGAGCCCCCTTCAAGGGTATTGAAACACGTGGGATGCCTCCCGCTTCTGCAAGTAACACAGAGGGAAATTCACAATATCCCAAAGGGGTTTTGCCCTTATTTGAGGCAAAGATGAGAGAACTCGTGTTTGGACAAATGGTCCCTTTGGGCATCCAGTTTGAGATTAAGGTTATAAGATCATCTGCTGCTTGGGATACTTACTCCCATAGTTTTTCAGATGCTTCATAGCCACACAGAGCCTATGCTATAGTGAGTGGAAAATCACAGAACTGGTCTAAAGATCCAGGGTTAACACTTGTCTGTTGTAAATAAAAATAATCCTAACCCTCTTCCACCATTGCCACACACAGACAAACACACAGGCTCATATACAGCTTGTAAACCAACACTGTCAGAGAATACTTCATCAAGGTAGAATTATTTTCATGCCAGCTGCAGAAAGAAAGGAAAGCTTTGAGAATCCATGGAACAGCAAAATAATTTCAATTTCTTTAAATCTTACTGCTATACCCCTTTCAAAACTGTATCTGCAAAAGAATACACCCTGTGGATTGTCATGGGCCACACAAGACTGTACATCATCACAGGAGCTGTCATACTGCTTTCCATGCCACGGGGCCTGATGGTGGACTCCAGCTAGATACCTCTGTGCCCTTCAGTTTACCCGAGTCACTCCAGGTATCTATATTCACATGAAACACCTTCCCTATTGCACTCAGCACTGCAGAGGAGGACGAAAGTTTGCTTTCAAAGCTCTTTTAATAAAACAATTACCTTTCCTCTAAAGCGTTGATCTCTTAATGACAAGATGATTTTTCTCAAAATTTTTTGTATTCGAAAAATTTCATGAAATTTTTTATAGGTCTCTTTTGGTTTTCAGTTATTGATTTTCTGCTTTCAGTTTTCATTTAGCTTTCCAAGAGCTGTTTTTATTTTTAATTTCCTTCTTCACTCCAATAGTAATTCATCAGCCTCCTTACCTAGTAGGCACTTGCACAGTTAAACGGTTTCAAAGCTTTTCAAAACCACTCTATTTGAAAACCTTGCCAGAAAAAAAGCAATAAACCAATCTACTTAAAAAGGAAGTTTCTTCAAAAAGCATTTTCAACATGAATAAATAAATACATTCTCCAGTCAGATCTAATGGAGAATGAAATAACAAACTTCAGTTGCCAGGGATGGCATTTCAGTGGCAACACACTGGCTTGGCAGCTGGCATTGGCATGTTTGGGGAATTTGTAGACCAGAGAAAGTCAAAGCTAGGTAGCTAAGCAAGAATGAAAGCAACTCAAATCTACCCTACTCCAAAATACCCTCAAGAAACGTCATTTCTTTGGGCACTGTTAATAAAGCAACATCATCACATAAGGTGTAACAAGGAGGGGAAGCAGGGCTGGAAGGGGAATGGCTGGCTTTGCAATTGTATTGCGTAAGAATTATTTGTTGGTTGGATTTTTTTAACCAAGCAAAATACTATTCCTAGCCAGCTGTGTGAACGGCATGACCTGGAAATTAATGCCTTCATTTATGTGCAGTAGGCACAGTTTCAACAGGTTGCCTCCTTCTTCTGGTGAGTTTTTGTAGATGCAGAGGATGATTTTTTTTGAGCAATGAGGACTGATGGCATGTAGCTATCATGTAAGAAAGGATTGCTGGTACTATCCCTGAATTAAGAGCATGTTGGATTGGGTTGGTTTCGGGGAGGCCTTTTCTCTTTGCCTTGTCTCCCTTTACCTGTATGTTTGTCAGTAGTACCCTCACTCCTGTATATGGCCATTCAGTCATCACCTCTTCAGACTCCCTTTGGTTACACCCTTGGCCCTTCCTCCCCACCTTCCCCTCAGCCACTGTTTCCCTGCAAGGACCTGCTGCCCTCACAGCCAAAATGCTTTGCTTCCCCTAATGGCATTCACCCATCTCTCCAGGCTTAGCTGTTTCTTTAGCTCTTCTGGGACCTGTGACCTGAATGATGGGAAGAGCAGAGTGAAGGAAAAAGGAGACAACGGGAAGAGAAGTAGCAGGAAAAAGAGAAAGACCAAAAAAGAGAGATGGTCCCATTTGCAGGTTCACAATTATATCATACAACACTTGAGCTCATGGGGAATGAATCTCTTTGCTTCCATCTGTACACAGTTCTCCCAGATAGAGTGGAGATGTCCAGTGAACCGGGGTGGTTTCCAAAGATGTGGGAAGGTCTTATTTGGCATACATGAATACAACAAGAGGCGTCTCTTATTTCTCCCTTACAAAAATTAGCTCCCCTTTTCTCCCAATTGTCTGTCTTAAATATCCAAAATGGAAACTTGATGAAATCCCACTCCAGTAAGTACCTGGGAAGAACAACTGCCAGGGCTCCCCCCACCTCCCTTCTCCTTGGTCGGTCTTCCCGTGGATCCACCATCCTGAACTCTCAGGTGCTCCGTGAAAACAAAAAAGTGTTCTGAAATCCACCAGAGGAGACACACTGTCTCAGACCTGATGGGTCTCCTCACACTTCTGCAGTTGCAGTGCCTCAGTCTTGGGCCACAAACACAGCATAGATGGTTTAGTGGACAATCACATTGCAATGTTTTAAAATTTTCTTTTTCTTAAAAAAAAAAAAGAAGAGGGAAGAAAAAGTTATACACACATGTATCACAGCATTTTCAAAAGGCCTTCTGCTGCATTTATGTTAGCAGTTCAGCCTCAGTTGTAAGCCTGGATGTAAGGCAGCTGGAAGATTAAAACTGCATTGTTGGAAAGTCCGCTGAGATGTCCTCATGGAGATTTTTTTGTTGTTTTCTGTTTTTATTTTGTTAGATCCTTTTTGTTATTATTATTATTGTTTTCACTTGTTTGCTTCTTTCTAAAGTTTGGCAGGCAAAGAGAAAATGCTTTTCTGCTTTTCCCCCCACATTCTGTCCATTTTGTTTTCTAAGTTTTAAGCAAAAAAAACCAAAAAGAACCCCAAACCAATGACAGGGCAGGCTTCTGTAATTTTTTTTTTTAAGAAAGAAAAAGAAAGTGGGTGGGTTTCTGATAATGGCCTTGAGGAGGCACGTTGTAGAGGTGGCTCAAATGCTTGATTTGTTCCTTTGCTTGCTGTTTGCATTTTCCCTTCTGGCTGCAATGGACGGGCTTTTTGTCCTCCCCACCCCGCCCTCCATGTCCTGTACAGATTCTGGTTCCAGATCACCCCCACAGACCCCCCTGTTCCCCTTCCCAAATGGCAGTAGGTAGGTGCAGCTGTATGTTCATTCGACCTCTAAGGTATGATGCTGAAGTTAAGAGTTGGATGGAAGAGCCACGTGAGAGAAAAGCTTTCCCATCACTGTGAGAAAGAACGAAGCAACACAGAGTCCAGTGGAGATGTGAGTGCCGTGTTGGACTCAGGTCTACCTTGGCACTGGCATTAATTCGAGATTATATATATATATATAATTATATATACATATATATGCATGTATAGGTATACATAGACATATATATATATATGTATGTGTGTGTGTGTATTTGTTTGCTATTTCTTTTAGCACACTGTCCCATTCTCAGGTCTAGATTTGGGGCAGTTGGTCCTGGGGACAGGTTGGACAGAAGGGGCCAGAGTGCAGAAGAAGCCAGAGATAAGAGTGAGGCCCAGGCCCCCCCACGCACAGAACATGGACCAGCCATAGCCATGGCTGATGTCGTCGGGAAGTCCATACAGGTAGCGGGGGTAGCGGGAGAGCTCAAAGTTGATTCCAGCCACGCACGTGCACAGTGAAATGATGCAGAAGGTTCCTGGAGGAGAGTGGGAAGGGGAGAAGAAGGGAGGAAAAAAACAAAGAGAAGTTAGAAGAGTGATAGACACACCACTTTCCAAGCCGCCTGAGAAGAGCTGGTGCAAGCAGTAAGGAAATACCTAAGGGAAGATGTTCATATAGAAAGCGGCTTAGTCTAGCGGCTCCACAGGGAACAAACTGAGTGCCAGAAGGGCCCTGAATATTGATCTGATGCTGAACAGAGCTGTATGGAGAAACTTCAACAGGAACAGTTTTTTCATTCTAAGCACTCCCCTTGAGAACCAGAATGCTTCATGAAACCATTGGTTTTTCTGGAATTTTGCTTTAGACAAATAAAGAGTTAATCATTATGTTTCAATATTTTTTGGGGGAAAAAACTTGATTTTTTTTTTGTTTAATTTCAATTTTTCAGTGATGGATTTTATAGAATAAAATGTTACAAAATACTTGACATATTCTGGCTTTGTCAAAAAGTACTTTTGAAATTATTTGGAGAGATTTTTGTCAGACTTTTCTATATCAAAATCTAAACTCTTTCATTATACACACCCCCTTTAAATATCATTGTCAAAATCATAAAATCCCTCACAAAATTTGGATTCTACCCTTTGCATGAATCCAGTCCCAATCTAGATGCCCTCTGCAGTGCTTGGTAAATCTTCAAAATATCCTGTTCTTGTTTTCCATCTCTGCAGCAATATTTCATTTCTTCATGAGAACACTGCAAGGACAGGCTTTGTAACTCTGTCAGGTGGTAAGTGTTATGGAAAGTCAAACATTTCGGATGAGGCTGAACCTTAGCCCACCCAGATGAGTCTAATTTTGATCTTTGGCCTCCAGCTTCATCAAAGCTAAACTCTGAGCTCCTGAAATGTCACAGTTGCCACCCACACACCAAATAATGGATAGCTACACATCTGTCTCAAGAGGTAACAACTAAAGCCAACATAAAGTTGGTAGCTTATTTTTCTTCTCTAATTCCTCCCTATGTGGGCCTCTCTGAATTGCCTGGAGAGCCCTGGGCACAGAAGGCATATTGCAGGATGCGTGCTATAGTAACACATGTGGCCAGACCCGTGTGTCGTCCCGCTGTTCATGCAGAGATCTGTAGCATGCTGTGTGCTACCTGTGCAGCACATTCTGCATCTTTCCACGAGCAGCTGCGGGCGAGGAATCTCCTCCTCTTCCCGGTCCCATCCCTAAAATAGCACAATCCCCCGAAGCAGTCACAGCCAGCCTGGTTTTAGTGTCAAGCTCTTTTCTTCTGGTGCCCTTGCCTCCTTCTACTCCTTCCTGCCCCTGCTCCTGCTTCTCTCGTGCAACACTTTTCCTGTTGTTTCTCTGCGGCTTTGCTATTTTACACTCCATGCTCTGAAGACACAGGTAAGATTATGTGGCAAAGTACCTGGAATTAGGCTCAGAAACTGGGGACATTTGTAGGAACCACCAAAAATGTGTGGACTGCCACCACAATCACCTCCTTTACTTAGGCACATCACCCAGGTCTAGAATCTGCAGGCAAGTTTCTGTCGCAGATCTGCTGTGAGACCACTATCACATCCCTCTCTCTGTTCCCTCTTCTGATCACTGCCTTGTCTATTTGGGCTGTCTTTTCTCCAACGTGTTTTGGAGTGCCACTTGTAGATACTCTCTGTTGTAAAGGTCAGGGAATATGGGAACTCTGGGTGCCTCCTCTAATGCTATATATAGCTGCCAGATGGCCCAGGTTATTCATAAGTACTCATATTATGACAGTGCCACAGGGCACCAGTCAGGACCAGCGAGGTGTTGCGGTAGGTACTATGGCGATATAAATAAAGATTTCCTTCCTGCCTCACAGCAGCACCCGATTAGTCTACAATCAGTGCTCTGGACTTTTGCAAAAGCCTTGTGAGACCCCAGGCCCTGGAGCTGTCTTCAGAGATGTCCTACACTACTTCAAAGCACTGAGCAGTATAAATGGGGAGGTCTCCCTCCCAGAATCCCTCACTCAAAAATCAGGTTTTTTTATTAGAAGTCACATCCCCTTTCCATGTTTTACCATGTCACTTAGGTTGTCCAGTAACATGAAGGTGTCTGGCAAGAACGCAGTTGCTCCCTGTGTGACATGTCAACATGACATTGTAGGATTGGGGGAAAAGGGATTCATCAGAGCCGCTGTGCTCTGAACCAAGCTCTGTGGTTCATTTCAAATGGCTGTGGTTAGAAAATTACATGAAAGGCCTTTCTTTGCTGGCAAGAACATGATAATTTCTGCGCTTTCAAAATAGAAGATTGTTAAGAGAGGTGGGTGGGAAAATCTGCGTGGCCAGACTGAAGCTGCATTTGCTAAGTACAAAAGGGAAGGAAATAACTTTGGATTTCAAATACTCCCTGTGCTTTCACATTTTGTCTTGGCTATTTTGATTACAAGCTCTTCAGTGCAAGGAGCATTGCTTACTCTTTGTATTCGAACAGTGCCCAGTATACTGGCACTCCACCTTGCTGGGGGTATTCTGCCCCGTAACAAACAAGCAGTAAAGAAGACTGAGTAACAACGATAGAGAATAAAGCAAATCACGAGCATGAGACTTCTTTAAAAAAAGGCTGCCCCCATCCTTCCCCTTCGCTGGAGAATGTGCTAATCCCATGACAACAAATAATGACTGCCCTGCACAACGTTAGAGGATGCATAGCACGGTCTTCAGCCAGCCCCCTCCCTGTGCTTCTGCAGGATGTCTTGCATGGCACAGGTTTATCAGCCTCCCTAGTGCTATTCATTACAGACAGAAAAAATGCCATTTTGTACCACCTAGAGGAATCTTTATGGCCATTATATGAGTCCTATATGTTGTTTGTATTCAGCCAAGCAAGGAAGTTCCCATTTGTAGTTAATCTGGCCTCTCACCAGGAGGGTTACCGATGAAAACTGAGTATGGCTACTACCTTAGGACTGTTTGGTAGCTTTTCCTCATGAATTTGCAATCATAACACAAAGGATCAACCCTGCAAATTGCACAATTTTTGGCCATCATAGTGTAAAAGTCATGGGTGGAAGGGATGCAGAGACTGAGTTTACCCTTGGAAATGCAGCCTCTGCTAGTCTAGGTAAGACACGGAGCTGGGATAGCAGGAGGTGGGAGGCTGTCACTCCTGCCCATGACACTGCCTGCACTATGGACATGGCGCTTCAGAGACACCAGGATTGCAGCAAGTCGTGAGCATCCCCAACCCTGAGATTTTTTCTCTCCCCAGAAAATAAACTGAACCCTTAGTCACTTTCCTGGCAGGTTCTTGCCGTCAGTGAGGTGCCCCCCTACATGTGCACTAATGCCCCAGATCCCTGGGCAGCCACAGCAGTACAAACTTTCTTTCTTTGTGAAAAACAGTCCCCGTAACTCTGGCCCAAGCAGACAACCAGACCCAAAGGCTGGTGGTCCAAGGATCGGCACTTCTGCCGTGGCACTGACACACGGAATGTGAATGACAGGTGGTAATAAGAGCTCACCAGGGATGTGCTGGTACGCGAGCTGGATGGGGGAGATAAAGACCATCTATTTCAGCGGCTGGGGAGAGCAGAACGTGCTAAGTTCTTTGTGCTGGGATTTACATGGTATCATCCTGAGCAAAACACTAATGAATGAGACAAGGCAACAGCGGTGGTTTTGACAAAGGAAATTCACGTGTCATTGCAAAATGCTCCAGTCAGGTCAGATATGAAATTTTATGTAAGGCCATGTCTGCACCACAGAAACTGCTGTTTGACATGTAGTCAAACCTCCCCCCGCCCCTACTCCTCATCAGACAGCCGCCCTTCCTCTCGGGCTGGTTTTGACAGTGCCTGTCCTGCTAACAGACTGATGATGAACAGTGGTTTGAGCACCTGAGCAATTAAATACCTCATGGCTATCTTGTGCTTTTCCTTCTTACATACCATGGAAGAAGAATACTAAACATTATACTGAATGTCTCTTCCATTTAGACTGGAAGTTTGTTTAGGACAAAGATGACCTTATTTGCTGTATATGTGTACAAGATTGGGGTCCTGCCATCCTTCCTGCAGGGGCAGATATGGTCAGGAGAGGGATGGCTGGGAAAGGTAATATCATTGTTGGTCAAAGCCTAATTCGGTGTGGATTATGAGCCAGAGCCCTTTGCTGCAGCTGGTTTTAAGCATGATTTTATCAAGCAAAGCTGTGGGCCTCTGCTGCTAGGAATTCTTTTTTTTTTCAGTAAATGTCCCTTTTCTATCCAATTAGCCCAGCTGTGCAAGGGGCTGCAATACCTCTGTTCGCAGTTTTCAAACCGCACCTCCAGGGGAGAGCAGAACTGCTTGCGAGTGAACCAATTTAAACACAAGCAGGCTCAAGCCATCCATACCAAATATGTTTGAATTTTGCCTCACGGTAATGTCCCCCTGAACCACATCCTTCACTCGCAGACCTGGCTCGTCTTCCAGAGCAATAGATCTTGAGGGATTTCACAGGGTCCATAGTGTTTTGTGAGACAAGAACTGCTGCCTTTCTTGGATTCTGCAGATGAAGGTGAGCCTTCATGGTGCTGGTGTGCAAACCCTGCTAGCAGGAGCTTCATCTAAACATCCTTGTCCCTAGTATTAGGGATGAGGTGTCTGACTGGAGCCTGAAGGAGACATCACCAAGGGAAGGGAAATCCAAAAAGCCAGTAATTACAATGAGCTAGTCACCAAGCCCACCTCTGAGACCCTCGTCTCTACAAATCATTTTTCCGTCTGACGGAATAACACTCGTTCTCTCCCTTCCCCCTGCAACAGGCAGAAATGACTCACAAACTAACTGTGCTGTCAGATGTACAAAGTAAACAAACAAAAAGAACCTGATTCTTCTCCCTTTCTGGTTTTTTTGCAGAGGTAAAAATGTCAAGTATTACTTATAAATACTAGTAGATAAAAAAAGAAACACAAAGGTATGGATTTTAATATGTGCTCTGAAACCAAGCAGTTCTCAAATAAATGCGAATCTCTACTTTTTAAAGTATTTCTAGTAGCTCCAATTGATGGCAATTTGTGGCCACTAATGTCTTTGGAAGGTGTGCTGTTTATTTAATTATCATCACTTTTTTATTATAGGGTCATGGGGGAAAAAAATCTCACAAGTGAAACAACATTATCTTTACTTTCTCTTTGCTCTACTAGTTTTTACTGTTTTCAAGGTACATCAAACAAACAAATAAAATGAGGTCTGATCCTAAAGTGGAGTGTTTACCATGAGCTATTTACATTATATCACAATCAAATGAATTTATTAAAGAATAAACCGAATTCCCTCCCAACACAGTGATGACAAAAGCCTTTTGGAGGGAGCAGCTTTGCAGTAAACTCCTTCTGTGCATGGATTAAACGCCTCACCAGCACACAGCTCTTGAGAACACTTTATTGCTCTGTGCATACACGCACAGAATATAAATTATTGCTTAATTATGTACTGTTCCAGCAGAAGCAGCTTGCAGCATCACCGATAGGTTGCAGAATAGCAAGGGGTTTACTGGAAAATTGCCCTTATAAAAAAAGCTGAGATGGAAAGAGAAGTCTGACTGGGTGATGGAGATTTAGTACAGTGTCCTTGTGAGATGATAAACCCACCTAGGTTGGAACTTAATACATTTTTATTTTATACTAATAACTGGTGTAAACTGTGGGGTCTATAGCGGTGCTATGATATTGCATTATAGCCACTGTCAGAATGTGGTTTGCATTTGGCCTTTGGCCTCCTACCTCAAAATGTACCAGCAGCATCCATACCCCACCAGACCTGTACGCTTGCTGCATGTTTCTTCAGCAGCAGTGCCTGTCTATTGAATTGCCGCTGCACAAGCCGTAATATGTTATGGCATCAGAGGACTACCTATCCTCTGTCACAACTGCAAATACTTAATGGGTACCATCCTTAGGCTCATATAAATCACTATAGTATATGGGACAATAATACAGCAGTTGAGGGCTGGTCTCCAGTTTGCTATGCTGGTACAACTGACAGTCAATCTATACTGCACATTATAGCACCCTGCAGATTTGCACATGGTGGCATTTCTGCTACCATATCCCACAGTGCATGGGACTGCCCCAGGAGTGGATACCCATGCTGTGCACTATGGCAGCCAGTGAGCACCAGCTATGAGCAAGCATCCTCTGAAGATCTGAGTTGGCACATAAGGCAAAAGCAATCCTACTCAGCTAAAGGCATATTGTTTTGATAAAATGGACGAGGGAGAAATAGGGGAGTTGATCAAAGCCTGAGTTGAATAGCCCTCTGATTACTTTAGCAATGGTGATTCCTATGATCCACCCAAAATAACGTAGCAATAATAAAGTGACTTGACTACAGCCATTAAGCAAGCATAATGGCTCATGAACTCGCAGCCGCAACAGAGGAGGCCACAAAAATTGTACCAGTTTTAGTAGTGGAATGTGATTCGGTATTTTACTGGGAGCAGAGGGGAGAGAAAGGAAGAGGATCTCTTAATGTCAAAATGAAGAAACATCCTCAGCAAAGGTTAGTGAAATTATCCCATTGCTGTGCTGGCAAGCACCTTGCGTGGCAACATGCAAAGGTTGCCGGCAGGTTTCTTTCATACCCTGCAGTACAGACCTCCCAGGATGGCCCAGGCTAAAAGATTAAATGGAAAGGGGCACTGGAGGTCTGAGCAAATTCAAGTGACTCCATCGCATCTCAAATTTGCCAGATGACAAGACACATAAATTTAGTATCAAACTGTACCTCAGGCAGGTGCTTCTCAGCCTAGCGTTTGTCAGAGCTGAAGAAAAACTTACGGGGTCAGGCTGGGCTTGCCTTGTCACATGACTTCTCCCATAGCATGGGGAATCCATGCACCTCATTGCATTTGGTCTTTTAGCAACAAGGTCATTCTGCCTCTCTCCAAGTAACGTCTTTTTCTTCCAGTGAAAAAATTGAACCTCTCTCAGAAGGAACCTCAGAAGGAGCCTCAGAGGGTTTGTGGAATCTTTCTTTTGTAGTAGACCTTAAATTGCTGAAAAGTGTTCAGACAGATGTTTTTCAAGACAAGCGGGACTGGAGAACAGACACAGCACAAACAACTTCAGTGCAGCCTTCTTCCACGTTGGCTAGTGTGTGCAACTAAAAATACCCTTAGAGGGAATACTTTCAGGGCTGAAAGGGTAGAGTTACTCGCATGCCTTTTTAATCATTTTCTTTGCTGAAAGCACTACAAAACAAACCATTAGGAACTCTGGGTGATGGTGATGGCTACCTGATTTGGATATTTTCCCCCTCAGGTGCTGGAGACAAGCCTATCCATTCATTTTTTCAAGTGACTAAAGGACTCTTTGGTTGTACAATTTTCAGTTGCTTATATTGAATGTGAACTGAGAATCCTTGCTGCAAAAGGCTCTGGGCTCTATTATTGTTTTCCTGTGCTGACCTGGCAGGAACAGAAAAATCCTTTCTGTATGTGCTAAGTGATGCAGTTATTGAGATACAATAGCCAGAAATCAAAATAAGATGTAATTGTCTTGTCAACAAGGACCACTGGATGCAGGCCACCTCTGTGAAGTTTACATCATTCACGTTGCTTGCAAGCAACAAACTAACCTGACCCCTCCATTACTCCCTTAAAGGGTCCCATGCTGAAATCTTCTTTCCCGTTGCAGAGGAAATACCTCTGCAGCCTCTGCAGCCCACACAAGTACATCAGCATGACTTGTCTCTGTAACCCCTGAAAGAGTCAGGTTGGACAGAAACCAAAAAGACCCACTCATCTATTTTTTGCCCGGTCCAGCCGCTTTTTCTGTGGAATTTCCAGTGGCCACTTGGACTCTGTCCAGGCAGATTAGACCAAGTAAGCATAGCAGTGATTTGTCCAAGGGGAATGTTGTTTTTCTAAGTTGACAGTCTGAGGAGACAAAAAGGTGAATCTAAACCTTGCTTCAGTCTCTCCATTTAACAACAAGATCTGCCACACACAGAAATTTGCTCTCCTTTCTCTCTGTAAAGAATTCTTCCTGTCTAGCAAATCATGCCAGTATTACTCCTCCAATCTTTTTTCCTCTTTGATGCCAGGCATGCAAACAACGCAGCAAACTTTTTTTAAATAAAAACCAACCTGATAATAAATGCCAGTTTTGTTTTCATTGTCTTCCTTTGGCCTTGATGTGTCTTGCCATTGGGATGCAGAAGCCAGCAACAGATCAAAGACCTGGTGACATTATTAAGGGCTAAGGAACAACCACAGAATTTTAAAATACACATAACTTGTTTTCCAGGGCTGTGCGTGGGAAAGTCTTTTGTATTTCTATTGGATCTGTCTCCCCTACTTTGCTTCTACTTTAATTCACCTTCTGTCAGTCTCCCAAAGACCTACTGACATCCCTGAGAAGCAAACTAGATTGCATGCCCTTCATAGACTACGCTAGGTTTTCTGTTCTCGTAACTCTAGAAGGTACTGATGCTTCTGTCAGAACCTCCCATCCTGGTGAGGGAGAAATTACAAGCCAGTATAGCTGACTTAAAATGAACACACAGGAATATGAAGAGTTCTTTTTGCTGGAAAGCCAGAGTGAGCTGACTCCTTAATTCACTGTATGCTCAGTTCAGGGAGACTGATTTGAGTTAAGACTGAAAAACAATGAGTTTATAGGTACACATATACTACTTGCCCTGTTTTTTCCTTCAGACTATGAGATCTCTGCACCTCATTACGAAGCCTTTCCTCTCCTTCTCCTAAATGCCAGTGCTTTTCTGTGATCAGGTACAAGGTTGCCGGATTGCTTGTGTTGGTATTTCTCCCCCAGTGTGCAAGTGCACATCTAGGAGCATCAGAAACGAGACACAGGAAAAAAAAAAATCCAACACATTTGAAGGTTGACTTTGAAGTCAGCTGATAATGTTTCCATGGAGATCAAATGCTATGTAGTTGACAATGAATTCTCTTGTTGTGCCTTTCCTTCCAGGAAAAAAAAAAAAAAAAAAAAAAAGACCTCTAAATGACTACACACTGCAGTACAGCTGTGTTATTGACTTGAAAAAAACATTTCTATATCCCACCCCACCCCCATTCTCTTATGGAGGTGTTAACTCTTAGGTCCCAGCTTTTCAGGTCTAGGTCTGTCAGTATTGACCTAAAGAATCAGCTAAATTCCTGAGGTATTGCAAAAAATAACATCTAATGAAAATAGTACTCTGTGAGAAGGACATAACTCTGCTTTTGAATTTATGCTGTAAGGGATGCAAAGATGGGTGTATTACAACACGAAATTATAAAAGAACATTTCAGTGGCAGGTACGCAGTGACGCGCAGAAGCCCATACAGTGAAAGTAGGTGATCTCTCATATTTCCAGTTTGCTATTTTGTTTTCAAAAAGGGTTGCCAGCATTAATAAATAAATGCAAAATGTGTTCTCAGTGCACCAGTAAGCATAGAGAAGTACTAAAAGTAAAGACTTAACACGCTACCCCAGCTCTGCCTCTTAAGCATAATGTGTTGTGAGCCTTCATTGTGCAGTCAGCTGAGCAACTGTTTCCTAGCTTGCAAATGCTAAACAGGCCACCTTGGTATCATATTAAATCCCCAAAAGATGGCAAGGGGGATGTATGTTGATGTTTATTTTTGGAGTGAAAATAGGAAATTAGATAACATTCAAAAGGGAAGTGGTACTAATTTCTAAAGGGTGATTACTAATGGATAGTTGGTCAGGATGAAGAAACAGCTCCAGTCTTATCCATGTATGTGAACTGGAAATGTGTATGTCCAGTGGACTATATCCATATATCATAGAATCATAGAATGGTTAGAGTTGGAAGGGATCTTAACGATCATCTAGTTCCAACCCCCTTGCCCTGGGCAGGGACACCTCCCACTAGACCAGGCTGCTCAAAGCCCCATGCAACCTGGCTTTGAACACTTCCAGGGATGGGGCATCCACAACTTCTATAGGCAACCTCTTCCAGTGTCTCACCACCCTCGTAGTAAAGAATTTCTTCCTAATATCTAATCTAAATCTATCTTCTTTCAGAGTAAAGCCATTACCTGTCATCCTATTGCTACCCTCCCTGATAAAAAGTGCCCCCCCTTCTTTCCTGTAGGCCCCCTTTAAGTACTGGCAGGCTGCTATAAGGTCTCCCTGGAGCCTTCTCTTCTCCAGGATGAACAATCCCAACTCTCTCAAGCCTGTCTTCATAGGAGAGGTGCTCCAGCCCACTCACCATCTTTGTGGCCCTCCTCTGGACTCGATTCAACAGGTTCATGTCCTTCTTATGTTGGCAGGCCCAGAGTTGGATGCAGTACGGGGTCTCACCAGAGCAGAGTAGAGGGGCAGAATCACCTCCCTTGACCTGCTGGCCACGCTTCTTTTCATGCAGCCCAGGATGCTGTTGGCTTTCTGGGCTGCAGGTGGACATTGCTGGCTCGTGTATCCACCAGTGTCCAGGTTTTGAAATACAGAAGAAAAGAAGGGCCACCCTTAGGCCCCAGAAACATAGCCTAAAATGGGACCAAAAAACGTGACCTGCAACCCCATCTGTGAGGGATACCACAAGCTGTGTAAGAGAGAGTTGTTTGAAAAGAGGGACTGACAAATCCTGAAAGTGAGGGGAAAGCATATTTTAAAACCAGGCTAACTCTTATTATCTTAATATGCAGCACTCAGCTTTGTTACTTTACTGCCTGATGGGTACTGAGGCACAAAGCCTGCACGGCTGCTCCGGGCTCTGGGTCTCATCACAGGTCCATAAAGACCTTCATCTCCTTTTCTGCCTTCCCCAACACCCTTGTAATGTGTTTGATGGTTTTAAACAATCAAGAGCCTTAGAGAGGTTTAAACATTTAAAACCTATTAACGCTGTACATTAACTCAAGTTCATTCCAATTTGAGGCCTTAAATCACTTTAGAGCATAATGCAAAATTTAACCAAAAGCACAAGTAGGAACAGGAGCGTACGTGTGGGGTGTGGGAGGCATGGCAGACAGGGGACTGACCTTGGCACACTGAGGCTTGTTTCAAGGTCTTTCATAACCAATATATGGCATCTCTTGATACAAACCAGTCTTTGTCTCCATCTGGAGGTCAATCCACATAAGTAAGTTCTTACAGTGGTCTGCAAGTTTTGCTGAATTCTTAAGTTCCCCTGCAGTCATCACTAATTTAGTATCTCTTGCAGGGTTAAAACATGATCAGCATCCCATTTTTTCCAGTGACCCAACTTTTTTTGAATTATAAATACTTTTCAAACTGGCAAAAGGTATTATGCCTTTGCAAAAACTGTATTTATGCCAAGCTTCACAGCTCAGGTTGCAGCCACTTATTGTAGACCTCAGTTTTTGTAAAGATCATATGCTGTTGCTTAAGATCTGTATGCATACACATACATGTGCATTTGCACTTGCCTTTCCATATTTAAGAAGAGATTTTATGTAAACTTTCTAAAGCTATTTCTTTTGGGAAAGAAGCACAAGAAACTGGACTTTCAAAGAATAATGTTGTGGAAAAGAAAAAAATAAATATGATCATAGAAAATATCTTCATTCTTCAGTGTTGTGATTGATCATGTCACCAGTGAAGAATGGGTAGAGACCTTGATCATTAGTGAGAAGTTGAAATCCTTGGTGCCCTGTGAGACCCACTGTATTTCCAGATGAACTCCAAAGAATGTCTTTTACTGTCTCTTTTTGTTTATCTTTCTCTTTGCTTCCTTTTGGCAGCTGCTATGAAGGTACTTCGTAACTGCCTAGGAGATGTCAATCACAGAGCTTTGCCTTACACTTGCTGTATTAAATCGCTCCATTTTTGTTTCTTAAATTATTCAGCAGCGGAATGATTATTTTGAGATGGCAGGACCGCAGCTGTGTAGAATAACCGCTCTTATTTTCTACCACTATGTGCTATTTTCAAAGTACAGTGAGTTAAATTTGGGACTCAAATTACTCAACAGCTGGTAACGATCCATGCCTGCAAATACACAGATGCCTCAGTTGTCATCTACTAACATATGCACAGCGCAGGCGAAAGAAGCACAGCACACAGGCTTGGGGATTTTGAAGATGAGACTCTCCGTGGAGGCGGGGAGTGAAGGAGGATACAGATGTGTGCAGTGCATCCGTACCGACAACTGTGCTGCACGGGCTCCCAAGCCCTGTTTTGAAGTCCCCCTTTCTGATGGGATTTGCATCCCTCGGTATCAGCCTGGTCGTCAGCTCCTGGACACAGCGAGTAGTGCTCTGGCAGTCGCTGGGCTCTAGCGCACACGTTGGCACAAACCCCTGAGTGCGTCTTTGTCCCCTTGGCACCTCGTGACAGACCTGCATGAAGCGTGGCATGGCTGGGGCAAAAGAAGGTGACCCAGTGTAAACTAAACAGTCAGTCCATCCTCTGGCTGTGGGGATAATAAAGCAGTTCGTTGACTTACCCCTGGATTGAGGGAAGGAATATTTTGGAAATATTTCTGAGAAAGGAGGAGGATGGACATGATTTACAAAAGGTTTTTTCTCCCTGGATTAGAATGCAAAAGTAGAATGCACTCATACATTCGTAAGTGGTTTGTTCTTTATTTCTTTAATAAACATCCTTTCTTGCATATCTGAAATAAAGCGTTAAATTGTGCCAGCACACCTGCATAACTTTATTTTTTTTTTTCCTCTCACACATCTTTCCTGCCTGCTTATCTCCACCGCAGCAGCCAGCACTGGAAAGAATAGGTATTTACCTCTGCTGTGGGAAAAAGTTTGAAGCTTTTGCAACCCTGACATAAGTCCTGTGAGTGTGGACGGGCTGCAAAAAGCAATGTCTCCGCAGCACTCTTAGGTGGGTCACAAGAAGCCCAAACCAGCAGCAGAAGTAGAGCTGGCACATGCTACTCGAATCCCCCAGATTGGCTGATCATCATTGGAGAGGAGGGAGGAGGAGAGGATGAAAGAAATTCCCGATGTTTCAGAAAGCAAATGCTAGGACAGAAAATCAGAGAGGAAAAACACCATAGCACTGCTGTATGTGTACAGCAAGGCGTTCAGGCCTTTCAGTGCCAGCAAAAAAGAGAATTTCAGACTCCCAAGCAAAGCCCCAAGCCCAGTATTTAATGCAAAAATGTCACTAGGCAAAGACAAGAAATGAGCTGCTATGTAAGACTACAGATCATTTTATTACAGATCTGAATGGTGAAGCTAAATCACATGAAAAAGGGCATTTAGCAGCTGGAATAATTTCCAAATAGACTAATTAGAGACTGAATTATTAATGGTAAAATTTATAATTGGCTCAAAGCAAGGTTACAGCCAGAAACACACTTGACTTTGCAAAGAATAATGAATATTTGCAAGGCTAGTAAAATTATATGCTTCTCTAAGGAAACTGTTAGGAAACAGGGAAAAAACCCTAAAGTGATCCTAAAGTGCATGTCACAAGGCAAAACTGGCATAGACCAGATAAGAGTGAAGAGAACAGGTAAAACAGTAAACAACTGCAGAGATGATTTATTGCATTTATTTGCAGTAAATTTGGAAGAAAATGAGACAACGCAGAAGTCTCTCCCTGAAGGGCTTCCTTGTTAGGCACGCAGTAAAACCCCTAACTATTTCACTGAAATGTGTTCTCAATACAAATTACAGACTTACAAAAGGAAAGTACATGAACATGCAGCTGAAGGACAGAGCTCTGATAAGGACAATAAAACATCATTCTTTGTGGGTCTTTTAATACATTTACAAAGGCCAGGGATAATTTTGTGCTGAAGCAAGTACGAGAACAAGATACTGGAAGTGCCATTTTATAGTTCCAGCTGGGACAAGGAACAACAGTTCAGCAGCGAGGTGCGCCAGGTAGGGAAGGGGAGGATGCAACCACTGCCGAAAGACCGGAGCGTGCCACTGTGGGGCAGCCCTGCCACCCACTTTCCCCGTGGCAGGCACTGATGAGGAGGAAGAGGGTTCTGGAGCATTTAGGTACCAAGTCAGCCCTGCCCTCGAAACTAGAAATAAAGCAAGCCACATGATGTTTCAAAACAGCTGACTGAAACGAAATCAGAGCTGAACTGGGAAAACAGCAGGCTATCAGAGATTGTCTTTAAAAGCTGATTTTATAAAGCAAGTACAATAACAGAAGGTGTGGTGAGGTTGGGTTTGCATAGCTGTGGAAGGACAATCAACCTAGCAGAATCTGAAATGCTGAAACGAGAAACTAAGTGCACTGGAGAGCAGGTGGAAAAGCCAATAGGTACATGGATATATAGCTTGTCTGCTTATCATGATACAGGAAATATTCTTAAACAACTTGATGAAGAACTGAAAGGAGGGATGCCTGAAAATATAGGAATTTGCACTGGTGGAGTTGCCATTGTGCCAATTCATAGCATCCCTACTTTTTGGGGCTGGAAGTAAAACTGAAATTTGACCTTGACCTGGCAATAATATTACCTGCTGTTGAGGGAGTAAAGACATGAACCAAATGAATTGACAGGTTTGCCATGATAATAAAACCAAACAAGTCAAGGATTTGGATACATTCAAAAGAACTTCTGAAAGCCAGAATATGTGAGCGCTACTTCCTGGGAACTGATGAGGAGGTGACACCTAGACTTCAAAAAGCAAAGGCATGTTCTTGGTTCAAGTAGATATACTTTGGTCAAAACGCAATGTATAAAATGCCCCACATGAATTTCTTCAGGTAGGTGTTTAACTGAATTCCTTTTAGACCACTGCTAAGTACTTGATGTGCATGAAAGCATCAAGTTTGCCACAGGATTCTGACATTTGGAAGTAGTGTTACAGATGCTTCTAAGGTTCCAGAAATTATTATAAAATTGCAAAATTACTGGATGACATGCCCAGTACGCAGCTTCTACCGGTGCACAGATTTTCATAATTTGCATGTAGAGAAAACGCAAGAAGCTGCAGAAGGATGTGCTTGGAGTCATGTATAATTTGATTATGACCCACTTCCGTAACAGAATTAAATAGTCTCAAATAAGATGCATAAAATGAACTAGTCTTAGTGAAACCTAAGAGCACAATTCCAAATGGAGAAACTCTCCAAAAGAGAAACTGTCCCACCTTGCATGGTAAAATCATACCGACATTACTGAAATGAAACTACAACAGATCGTGCAACTCTGGGTGCAGGAGGCTATGCAATAGTACCATCATGCAAAATGAGGTCAAAAATACTGAACAGAATTCGCAGTATCCATCTAGCTCTGTACAAGATGAGGGACTGAAAAAAATCCTACTGTGGTCAGGCAAATGTTGCCGTTCAAGATAAGGAATCCAAGTACAAATTCTGTAATAAATACAGAAAATTATGCAAAAGAACTTCGGAAGCCATAAGGGACCTTGGATTGCTGTTGATACAGATACATTTGGACTAAACAGGAAAGATAAATTATTAATAATTTTTAACTTGTTACAAAACATGCTGAATAACAGTCTAAAACACACTTGAAATCACAGTTTATATGTCCTGGATTCCAGATGAGCTAATACCAGATAACAGCCTGCATTTCACAAATGACTTATTTCAGCAATTTGCTTGAGAAATTAGATCAAGCAGACTAAAGCAAGTCCTTATTAGGCACTGACACATAGGCTAGCAAGATGACTGTTCAGTAAATATAATAAAGAACCAGAGGTCCAAGGAAACCACATCTGGTTGTGTTAGATTATCACAGCACACTTCTCAGTGCTCCACTGAGATTTGCCGTTCAAAAACTATGGGCAATAAGGGACAAAACCCATAGATATAGTAAGCCAGGAATGTTTAATCGTTATAGAAGAGCTATTTGTCTAGAAATTAAACAGAGCAAATGTTACAAATGTAGCCAAGACAAGCAGCATTGCAAATGGAAGGGAAAGTTAGATTTCAGGCTGATTACATAGCTACCAATTTAACACAGTCTCCTCTCATCTGCAACGAGGTCAGATGTGATAAGCCTCCCAAAGCATTTTTCGCATTATTGCACCAGAGAAAAAGCTAAGGAAAACTAAGAGGCACTCGGGCTCTGTGCATTTTAAGGACAAGTAGAATGATATCTTGACAGCATTTATGCCATGATAGAAGTAACAAGTTTGTATTCAAACACTGTCCAGCAATAAAAAGGTTCAAATTAAAAGATTCACTGGCAGTAGAAGGAATGACTATGTAACATATGACACAGTCTGAAAACATTGATAGCTACTGACTTTTAGATTAGATGGCTTTAGTTGTGTATTTTATTAACTGACTTTAGGCACATTTGCTGTTGAAAGAAATCAGAAAAGGTATAGCAATTACCACTGACTTGTGCAAAACAAGAAAGAGAGCAACCTTTTGTAACCCTGATCCACGTGTCTACACCGGAGCAGAAAATAAGTTTGATTTCCTCCCAACACATCTTTGTTAAAAATATCACACATCTTGACAGTATTTGGCAGATAAAATAATCTGGTGCCTCTCATTTCAATTAGTTTCAGATTCCAGCTGCTGGATCTTGTTATTATTTTGTCTATTCAGTCAAAGAGCACGCTACTATCAGAGAGCATGTCCTTGCATAGGTACTTCCACACTGTGTTCAAGTCAATTATAAACCTTCTGTTAAACAGTTTCAAGCAATTGGCTTTTTGCAGCATGCTGTATTTTTCTTGTTTTTCAGACCTTGAGTCATTCTTGCAGCTCTTCTACAAACCTCTCCCAGTCTTTCCACATCCTTCTTTAGTATGGACACCAGACTAGGATGTCCAGAAATAGCTTTGCTTTGCCCAGAGATAACCCCACCTCATGCTCTTACAGCATATTCCCATCAAAACTCACACATTTAGCAGCCGCACTGCACTGAGAGCTCCTGTGCAGCTGGATGATCCCAGCAACTGTGATCCCAGAGACCTTTTCAGAGCAGCTGCTTTCGGAGAGGCAGCCTCTCATTCTGCGAAGATGACTGGCACTTTTTGTTCCCAGTTGCATGACCTTGGATCTGTCTCCACTGAAACACGTATTGTTTGAGCATACCAAAAGGTGGCTTTGTAAGCTGTGAGTGACCCATCCCATTATGCATGGTTACACCGAGTCTTGTTTCACCTGAAAACTTTTATCAGCCATCTTTCAAATCACTGACAAATAACATTAAGCCAGTAAGAAATCACTGCAGCCGCACTAGAACTCTCCCATACATAGTGATAATTTCCAATTAGTAAACAAGACTTAGCTAGTTTCTAATAAATTTAAGTTTTCTGCATTTATTTAGTATAGTCCTAATGTTTTAATCTGAATGTCGTGTTGTAGTGAGTTAAATACCACACAGATATCTGAGCATATTACAGTAACAAAGCCTCTGTGCAAACTAAGATTTTAATTGCATAAGAAATACCAAGCTAACTTGGCAGACCCATTGCCCATAAAGCATCGACACCCACAACAAACCATTTACTGACATCCACACATAGACCAGTGTGTGCTTGCACAGGATACTAGCAGTCTTCAAATGTGTTTGTGGGCACCGAGAAAGCTAATGTGTATCTCACCAGCACCAACAGCACTGGAACACAAATACGTGTTACTTGAGCAGTTAACTCCTCTTCTGGGACTACCGAAGCTTTCCTGTATTTCACACTCTTAGCTGTGTCACACCACAGTACAGATGAACAGGCAACCAAATGCATTGAAGTGATGATCTGCCTGGGGGGCAAAAACCCAGCCAAACAAAAACCACCAGCAGAGGAAAGAAGAGAGAACAGAAGTAGCGCTGTTCACTTTGAGACATTCAGCTAGTGCTGTGTTTGGGACTTGACTCTCACACCCTTCATTTCAAGTAACTGTGTGCCATGAAACCTGCTGATAACAGAAAGTTGGATGACATCTGTAGTAAGAAAGGCTGAAACGTTACACGGGGATTGTTGGGTGACCTTGAGGGCTGGTGTAAGTAGAAATGGGAAGAAGCTCAAAAGCACAGAGTGCCAGGGCATTACCTGGGGAGTAATAAACAGAACCTCTGCTGTAAATTGGGAGTTCATCAGTAGGAAATTACAAAGGAGGCGAAGGGCCTGGATGTATTATCCAACTGAAGGATGACTGCAGGTCTCCAGTGTGACGCAGCATGAAAAAGGCAAACACAACCACAAAATACTTCAGGCAAGGGATTTCCAGCAGAGAAAGGGAACCGACACATCACTATACAAGGCATTGATCAGACCTTGTTTGGGAACAGTCCTTCTCATCTGTATTTGAGAAAGGCAAGTACAAACAAGAACAGAAAGGGTTGCTGGATTGATAACTGGTCTTACAGAGAAAAGTCAACAAGAAATAGCATATGTGGAGTGGCAAAAGGAAAACAGAGGATACCATTGCTCTTCATATGTACCTCAGAGAAAGAAAAGAGACACATAAACTAAAGATTGTATTTGACTCAAGAACAACTGACAAGGAATAAATGTAGGTTAAAACTTTGAGCACAGTTTCTACTTATTAAAGTGTCCCACTATGAAATAGGATAGTGGTGGGAATAACATCTGCATAATCTTCAGATTTTTATTACTAAATTTATTAAGCTTATTAAGTTTAAGGGTGACAGCATTACTTGCAACAATAGAGCACTGGACTAAACAACTCAGAAGGCCGTTTCCAGTTCTCTGACTTACGGACACTGTTTCATGCTAGAAGTAACGTGTAACTACAGTTGGGTTATCCTTGATGTACCCCAGAAGGCGTTTGGAATGAAACCAAGTCCAGATCACCTAAAACAACTCTGAAAAGATGTTTTCAATGACTTAGAAAAGGAGGGACATGTGGAAAGGAGGAACACAAAAAAACAAGGAAAAGAACATATTTCTTCAGACACCAACATCCTTACCTCCCATGAGGAAGAGAAGCCCCGCCACATACTGCATAAGGCCTCGATCCCAACAGCACCCCAGCACCCCGATAATCCATCCAAAGAGGATGATGGCCACAGCCATGCCCATGAAGCCAGCTGTCATCCTGCGCAGATCTGCAGTGGGGAAGACAGAAAAGCAGCATGCTTGTGAACGGTGATAAATTATCATCATCAGAGGTTCGTAACAGTCTTAATCCAAAATGCTACTGATCTGCAAGGTCTTCAGTAAGCGTTGGCACTGGATGATTTGAGTAAGAAGGGTTCAGAGGGAAGACAATCCCTAAATTAAGATACTAGCTTGGGCTGGGGAGAGGGAGGAGGTGACCATTTCACCACACAATGAAGCTCAGTGCACCCAAGTGACTTGTGACAACTTGCTCAGGAATTAGAATTTGTAAAATGGCCTCAGTGCAACACTGTGCCTAATAGTTCTAGTCTCTGGGTACTAGTACAACGTGTGTTTAAGTCCTGCCTTCTTGTCTGCATCCTTTACTCCACTGCATCCAATGGATGTACCTGCTCACACTGATATGCAAAGTGGTCTCTATGCTTTGCTCCACCACAGGGGGATTCACTTTGGTTCTGACCACCTGTGTGATCTTGGGCAAGTCACTCAGTCCCTCTGGGACACGGCTTCCCATGTGTAAGTCGGGCCATAGTGTCTTGCTGTCCAGTGGTGGTGCATGAAACTCGGTACCTCCAGGGTGGTGAGGCATGCAGATATTCTGGTGTCAGTGATAATAAATGCACTGCAGATACACAGCTGGGGCAGAGGACACTTTATTGCCCTCTCTTGTATCCAGATGGTGACTATATCAGATGATTTTTGGTGAGGACATTTTTAAGTGCTCCAGGGAACACTGAGAGTAGTAGGAAGGCAGGGAGCTGGAGTGAAGCATTTTGTGCTCTGCAAGTGGGGACTGAGTACTACATCTGACATGGGTGTATGGGGTTGACCTGTATTTATTTCATAATGAAGGAAAAAGATCCCAAAGACCTAACGTATGGAACCCTCAAATTAAGACCTGACTATATTGCGTATTTGCCTTCTGCAAAAAGGATGGGACTACTGGGATGCCTCCTCCTGTATGTGCTGGGGAAAAAAGTCTCCACAGCTGTTTTTGATGTGAAATCTGGGCAGGGAGACCACCTGGCAACCGAAATAGCAAGGACTATGAGAGCTGAAGAGCATCTTTACACCCTCAAATAATGGAACAGATGGGGCCATCATTTTAACATTTGATTGTTCCCTGTCCCCCCTCATGCACGCATAGAAAGTTTAAGTACTGATATGTCAAGAGTCTATATGCAGGGAAAATTCCAGCCAAGTCAGGTCTCCGAACATTTGTTTCCTTTTTTTT
>VYXH01012164.1:475055-496481 GCA_013397275.1 Burhinus bistriatus | reverse complement strand
TCCCCTGATTTTTTTTTTTTTTTTTTTTTTTTTTTTTTTTTTGCATTGCAATGATATCACTTTCTTTCAAGAAACAGAATGATGGGGGGGAAAGATTTGAAAACTGTGAATCATCCACCGGTCTCTGTGGCAGCATTTCTCCTTGCCTAGCCTTTAACTGTTTCTCAATTTCTGTTATTTTTTAACATGGATCAAAAGGATCACCAATACCAACAGTGCAGATTCAGTGAAATTTGTGAACAGTGATAAATTAGCATCATCAGAGATTTCTAAAACTCCTTATCCAAAATGCTAAGTGCCCACAAGGTATATATGTGTACTGGGACAGAATTTGATTCAGTGGAAGGCAGTTTAATCAGGGCTGGGTTCATTATAGCAATGCTTATGCTAGATCGAGTTGCAGAACGCAGCCCCTCCCTTGAAACTGTAACAGGTTTCTGTAGATTGTCACAGATTTTTGCAAGGTATCCCTCTGACAACATAAAGATTACCTGGCCTTTGGCCCACCAGTGACTAGGGCCCTTTTAACAAGATACACATCTTAAAATTCGGATTTTTATCTTAGGTTTTGTGACTGTCCCAAAAAACCCTCCCCATAAAGCATTTGCATATGTTCAGCAAGGTCTGGTGCAGAAAAAAAAATACGCTTCCTGCAGAAACTTGTACTTCCCACAGGCAATGCTAATCTCTGTTCCTTGGGAATTTCTGAATGCTTTCTAAAACAAGCAGTAAATGTTGGTAAGCATCTTTTATGGCAGGGTGTCTTCCTGCTTTTCAGTCCATGAAGGCCTGAGCTCAATTTGAAAGATAGATAAAAACATAAAATGTTTACTGTTTCCTATGTCATCTTCAATAACAGCACAACACGTCTCTCAGAAGCGCTGCACAGCTGTCTGTGGCAGCTCTACAAAACCCTTCCATTTTAACTTGCGACTGCTGACTCTGGTTAACAGCACTTGCTCGTCCTAATGGAAACATACCCTAACAACCTGCTTTTAATGAGCTGAATTTAAATAGCTTTATTCAGCTGCAAGATGTCAGTATCTCCTCAGACCTACCCCTATGACTAGCTGATGGAGCCAGTTTTCATAGGTCCCAGAGGGGATTACAAGCATCCCCACATCCTATGTACCAAATCAAGGAATGGTTTTTACCCCACTAAAATCAGTATGAGTTTTTCCATTGAACAGAAGAGTTAAAGTAGCAGGACCAAGATTTCTAGGCCCAATTTTGAGGTTTGTTTCACTTGACCTCTCTTCCTGATGGAACCTGAAATTCCCTTTCTAACAACACAGCAAAATCCATCAACATCTTAACTCTGGGCTGAAATGATCTCTTGAAAAAAACAGAAAGCTAACCTCTGATAGACACTTAATACCCCATATAAAAAAATTCAAAATTTAAATTCTTTATGAAATCTTAGTTCTCAGAAGTTCAGTGGGCTTAGTTTAAGATTGCCACTGCTTAGACCAGTTGCAAATCTGCTCCTCACAAGCCCATCCATTAGGGCTTATCTGAAATAAATAAAATATAAGCTCTCTTTTCTATTCAAAACCATCTTGCTTTTGTCCTGCTATAACATTCCTCAAGGGCAGCCCTTGCAAATGGCAGTGATGGGAAAGGGGGTTGCAAAGTTGGTTTCATAAACAGCCTGCACTTGTCCAACAGCATCTTCCCAGTGCTTCTCACCTGTCAGAGCCCACATGAAGCTGAGGTCAGTGCTGGGAACAAGTCTATTCAAAGTGATTCTTTAGTGGGAAAGTACTTTATGTATGTAACCGAATCATTACCCTCAGGCTATTTAGTGAGGAGAAGGCCAGGGAACAGGAGCCTATATTCTCTGGACACAAATGCCTATTAGTGGTACTTGTTATGATTACTGTTCTGTTGGTGTGGTGCTCAACATCAAAAGGACAGCAGAAAAGCAAAGATTTGCACTGTGTTCTTGAGGCAATATATAAATTCCTTCTGCTAATTTAGGAGCGAGGAATGCCATATAAATAAACAATAGCTCAGCAGTACAAATTGATGGGGTTTTGTCTGAATTTGATTGGCACTGATAAGACCTTTACTGAATACATCCTGCAAAGGTAAAAAGGGTCATGCTTTGTCATGCAATACCACTTTATGACATTTGAGCACATCCTGGGTTTGGTTTTTATTTTTCTGAAATGGCTTTTACTTACTTTTAGACTGTGAAATGAATGGTTCTTTACACTCTTTCTTTCTTTGAAAACCACCCTGAGTAATTACAGCATCTCAAGATCATGGCATGACAATCCCAGTCAACAGGACTGACTATGCCAGCAAAATGCATTGTTGAATCTCACGCAGCCAAATGGGAGCTGCAACAGCAAACATACCTTACCTTAGCTCACTTGTGCACTGCTTAGCTGGTTCTACAGCTGATCCTCTCCTGGATACCCATCCCAAGCCCTCACACTGTAGCAAAGTGCACAGATTGCAGGGGTACTATGAATCCCCCTTCTCCACCATCTAGTAACACAAACCTTTGAAAATGTAGCTGAAGGGTGCAAGTAAGGAAGGTATTACATGGCTTGTTCTGTAAGACCTATAATATAGAAGTTGATTTTCAATACCTTGCCTGTATGACTGGTAGTTTCAATGATTTACTACATGGGTTTAGATACCCCCATCACTTGTGGGTGAAAGTGCAATGTTATCTTTCCACTCATGTTTTACAGACACCTTTTTCATCCCATTTTCTTTTTTTATATTAACAGACTAAAAGCTATGTGTGAATGTCTTCCCCTTGGGAGTACTTTCCATGCCTAGCACTGCTACAAGTCCTGCTGCATGTAATAGGCAGGGAACTCAATCCTGACTGAAAAACAATGTGGATCATCAGGCAAGGAATACAGGCATCATATTCATGTAGGCTGGAAACAACAAATTTCTCGACTGATAACATTGGAGAAGGGACAGGGAATGAAGTAATCCAATTCCCATGACTGGAACTGATGTGATGAATCTGAAAGCCACAAGCTTTGTGAATCGTGGTGAAAAAACATTAGCATTTTAGACAACCTTCTTAAAATAGAGACAAATTTTCATAAAACAACATGCATTTCCTAAAAGCATTTTAGTCTTCAGCTGGAGAATATTAACTGTAAAGGTTTTCTGAAGATGAAGAAAGGCAGAAGAGCTGATTAAGATCCATTTATTTCCAAGCAGCATGTGGCAGAAAGTTCTCTCTGTCAGTTTGCAAATGCCCCTGCCCTTCATTTCACCCTGGTATCTGTCCATCTGTATTTGTTGTGAGCAATAAAGTAATTCATGCTGGTTGTCACATCATGGAAGAAGTTTCACACCTCAGCAGCTGCAAACATAACATGTTCTGAATCAGTGTTGCTTCTTGAAAATTTCAATATGCCTTTTTGACTTCTGATGTTCTGTCCTCTTCCTAGAAATTGCAAGTCATCTTTCTAAAGCAAGGGCTCGGTCTTCCTGTTGAAATCTATCTTCCTTTCCACAGAGGAGTTTAATAATACTTCTAAAATATTTGAGATTTCTTTCCTCACAACACATACAGGAAGGAAAATATGAGCCTTTTGTGAAAGGTGGGGAAATGAAGACAAGATGAACATAGACAGCCTGCCCATGGCTATGTGAAAAGTTTGTGGAGGAGCGTATAATTGAATCTATATTATTGGGCTTTCTGGCCAGCCCTTTAACCACACAGAACTGCTTGTTCTTAAGTGTTTGTTAGTAGATCAAACTACAGTGCTTGTTATCAGACCATCAGAAAGTGCAACACTGCTGCAAATAGTGTTTCAGATAGTCCATCTTACATCTCCTCCTTTCTTCTCCCAATAGAGAAAGGTCCAGAGGGACTAAGGATCCTGAAGTCTGTATCCAGAATATCTGCAACAGCTTGGAAGACGTTCTGGGTATAGCGCTATTCTTTTCTGAGATGTTCCAACAAAAGGGGAAACCAAAAAAGAAATCACAAATGTATTTCTGTGCCCATCTAGGACCAAATATCAGAATATACTATCGCCACAAGCAGAAATAGACTGGGATAGCATAATTCTTTAGCATAATCCTTCATTGCAGGTCACTTTGATCTATACCCTCCTGTACTAGATTCATTCTCATTTGTCTTTACCAGTGTGGGATTAAAAACATTTGTACTTGAAAAGAGCCTAATCACTCCTTTTTCATCTTTTTCCAAACAAATGTGTATTGGAAATTGTTCAAGAACTGCACACAGCCCAAGCACACAACTTACCAGATTTCACTAAGTTTTGTTTAAATTACTTCTTTTACAAAGAATCAGAAGCAAACTCAGCATAGAGGTACCCTTCTCTGTTATCACCTGTTCTCTTACCTCACCCCAAAACTACAGGGGGGCAAGATGTAAAATCGGACAGATACATCTTTTACTGAATGCCAGCCCTAGCATGTCCCGAATACAATGAACAGCTGAGTATTAATGCAGGTGATTTTGAGTGGCATCTTCTGGCTCTCACAATTCTCTCCGCACAGCTTAAGACTGTATTTTGGATGAGGTTGGCAAGCAGAGGGTAAGGTTTTAATCTTTTCTTTCTGCTTCAGGTATAGAGAGATAAGAAAAGAAATATGTATTAGTCTACCTGAGACTCAGTTAAAATCTCTGAGTGCCTTTTACGGGATCATGTGGCAACACAGTCTTCAGTTTAAAGATTACTCTAACGTAATCACAATGAGCGCAACCCACTTCAATAAAGTAACAGTAGATTATATTTATATGTTAGTACTCTGCATCAGAGAGCAACTTGGAAATAAGCATGTCACAAATACACACCCTAAAACACAACCCTCTCAAAGCTGAGAGAAAGAGCAGCAGAAGGCCCTCACAAAAAGAGAACCTAGCACTCTGAAGGATTTAAGTGAGCCTTCATATCACAAGAGGTGCAATGGTGTTTATAAGATACATGCATAACTTCTCCTAAACCAGCAAATCTCATCACCTTCTCTTGGCTAGAGTTTGTTGGTTGTGTGATGAAGTGTTAAGTGTTTGATTGCCAGCATGTATGAACTCAGTTATATGGAAACTCTGATAGACAGCTTCACAAACTGGCTGTGGTCTGTGCTAGTCAGCACGTCCCTTAGGATGGGGTGTAGAATGGGCATCCTGACACACGATTTATACTTGTTAGGACAGACCATGTATCTGGATTTCCTCTGTCAGAGTTCTTAAGTGTTCTTACAGTTATTTAAAACAGAAAGAATCACAAAAGAAAGGTGCTAGCTGTGCACTGCTGGCACTTCAACCTGCCTTCCTTCATAAGAAATCCCACAACTTCAGAGTCAGGTGAGCAGTTCATCAGAGGAGGAATGAAGTCCTGTCTTCTACAAAGGCTGGCACTTTCAGAGGTTCATGCTGGCAATCAGGAAACTCCACATGACACTGCAATTTCTTGTCTCTTGTGAACCTTCTTGTAAAGCACCAGAAGGGAGGGGACATCCCAGACCAGGTCACACACTGGTGTGTTACTGTCGGAAAGCAATTCCTCCAGTATCTGGGAAAATTACAGGAGCCTAACAAATTCTGCAGTGGCTGAAAGCACCATCTGGAGCTCGAATATTGTCCTGGTTTGAGGTAAAACAGAACCAGTTTCCTGTTCAGTAATTTTACTTTTCAGTTAAGTCTCTTCTAACTAACTACACTCTCTGAAATTAATGGCATATTTTTCTTACAGTATCTGCTTCCAGAGGGATAAGGTCTGATATTTCCAGTGAATACCAAGGAATGGTATGCAGAGAGGCTCCTGCTTATACTTATTGCTATAACAACCAAGGCCAGCCAACTTTGTTATGTACTAACTTGGAGAGTCAGAAGTGGAAAAGCGTAGAGGGGTCACACCTGCAGGGAGAAGCTGACAGGACAGGTAACCCAAAACTGACCAACAGGGTATTCCATCCCATCTGCCTCATGCTCAGTATAGAAGCTGAGTGATCAAAGGGTTCAGCCTCTTTTTCTTCAATGGCCAGCATCAGAAGAGGATTCTATCTGTTTGTCTACCTTTGATCCTGATCCATGTGTTCCTGAATCCAGTTCCTGAGTTCAGCTCCCATCCATCACTGAGTCCAGTCTGGGACTTTCCCAGTGTCTGCTCATGATATGATCGTCATCCTGGGAGCTCGATATTGGTTTTGTATATATTGTATATATTTCATTATTTTCTTATTAATATTACTATTTTTTCTTTTTATTATTTTATTATTTTATTATTAATATTTCATTAAAGTAGTTTAGTTTCTTTTCACCTCATAAGTCTCTCTCTCTCTCGTTCTTCTTTCCCTTGGGAGAGAAGTTAGAGAACATCTGTCGTTCGTTTTAGTGGCCAGCCCAGCCCAAACCACGACAAATAGCAGGTCCTGATTTTATTCTTGCCTTTTGCTCATGTAAAGCAGAGATGAGACAAAAGAGGACCCCTAGATAATAAGGGAGAGATTTAAGGAGGCAGTAGAGAAGGAAGGAAACAAAGCTTGTTTAAGTGCAGGGGGAAAAAGGCAAGAAAAAGTATCTCATGAGGCTGAAAAGGTGGATTTGTCTCAAGAGACTTTATGATATGGATATTAGAGAGGTCAATGCATACAGGAGGCATTTGCACAGCAGAAATTTAACACATCAGATGCTGTTCTACTGTAGAAGGCAGAAAACTTATGTTAGGTCTTGGGAGAAAGATGGCTGTGAATACCATCCCATAGAAGGGTTCAGCTTTTTGCTCCAATCCTACTTCCCCTTCTGCTGAAAAAGAAACTTTGGCCAGAGAAGAAAAAGGATTTTTTATTATCTGCTTTTTTGCTACTCAGCTCTGAGCGACAGCAGGCTAGGAAGGAAACAAAAGCTTTGCCCTTACAAACCCTGATGTAGTGGGCCAGAGTAGCTGAGCCTATGCCAAAGCATTATTGCACTCCACTCTACTCTACTCTACTCTACTCTACTCTACTCTACCCTACTCTACTCTACCCTACCCTACCCTACCCTACTGCAAGCCATTCCCTTCCTTTTTCTAATTCTGGAGAGATCTTTTTTCTCAGAAAGTACCTGAAGTTGATAATTTCTACTTATTCAGTGATATTCACGAACTGATCTTGAAGAGTCTTTCTCTCTCCAGATTTACTATCCGGGCTTTTAGCACTGCAATATATGATCATCTAGGAACATTTCCAAGCTTCGGTCCCAGCAGAGTATACTTGTAATTTACCCAGTCAACCCTTTCATCCGTCCTCTCTCTCTGTCATTCCCTAGAAACAGGGACAAAAGTCTGAGGCACCTGCATTTTTGGCCATCCTTCTTCATATTCATAACTTTAATCCTTCCTGCTCCTGCTAGGTAGGCCACACAAAGCAAACATTTCCCAGTTGTAGCCATGCCAAAAGGCTTTTCGTTACACAGCTTTCACGGATTATGCAGGTGTTGAAGAATTTGAGGCACATGTAATAAAATGGCTTCTGCTCAATTTCAATGTGAACTTTGGGACTTTATCAGATCAGAGCTGTGCTTTTTTCATTTTTCTCCCTTCCTGTTCTCTTGAAGAACTCAGGGACTATACATTTCTTTATGCTGGTTGCCTGTTACTTTAAGTGACCTCTCCTTTGAGCCACTACACCACAAGTACGATCTTGCTGGGGAGGAAGAACAACACAGTCCCTCAGCACCATGTTAGCCTGGCCAGAGGGATCATTCCTGGAGGATGTGAGGCATCACGTCCCTGCGCCCAGCACCTCCAGCCCCGGTGGCAGTGAGAGAGGCCAGGTGGAAAGCCCAGCTTTCTAAATTGAAGTTTTCCTGCATTCTCCAATGGTCTGGAAGAAAGCTGCGGTGGGCTCTGGGTTTCAGGGCAAAGGCGACACCCTTTGTTGTAAAGTGCTTTCAGTGCTGGTGAGAAGTGCTGCCCTGATACCACTGAAGACTGAACTACTACATTTATCCCCCTCCTACTAGGTACAGTGCACAGGAGGAAATGCAGAGCAGGGCATCACGGCAAGCTTCATCATGCAGCTCTGCCAGGGTGTCACAGGCACCTAGAGATGCCTTGGGGGCAAGTGGTCTCTCCAGCAAGGGACTTAGCATCTAGAGTGAAGAGCTCAGTGAGCTCTGCTTTCACTGAAATCAGTAGGAAGGTTGAGTGTTTCAAAGCTTTCCTCTGAAAATCAGGCTTTTTCCCATCTCCCAGGGGTGCCGTGAAAGCCAATTAATCACTTTTTTTTTTCAGAGGCATTCAGATAGTAATGATGTACAGAGTGCAGTAACAGTTGTGTAAAAATGATCTGGATACCAAAAGCCCTATATCCTATTATATATAGTCATGATTTTATTGTCTAGTTTACAAAAGTCTGCTTCCACAGGGGGCACACTCTGCCCTGTTACACTCTGCTTTTTCTATGTGAGCCACCATCACAGCATCTACATATTCAGTTTATTAAACTTGAATCTTGAACCACTTCTTGCAAAGGTGGCCAGGGCTCATCAGGGCCAGAAGGAAGCAGAAGAAAAAACAGAAACAGTTTTTTGCCTCCCTTTTTCTTTCAGTGAGGAGAGAAGAGAGCACAAAAACAGATGGAGAATGGAAGAGTGATGAGGAAAATTAAAGAAATATTTGTATTAAAGATGACAAATGGAGTGTGACAGGAAGCAAGAAACTTAATTGTATGTAAAACCCCAGTATCAGGCAGTGTTAAGGGTCCTTTGTAAAACGCAGATTTATCCTAAGCTCCTCCTGAAGATAAATGAAGTTGGAGGTATGCAGGGACGGACCACAGTAGGATCAGGAGGGGTAACAGAGAAAGAGAGAGACTTGGTAATGCCCGCCCCATTTTACCTTCTTCCCTCTACATTTGACTTCCCTCCCCTGCTGCCCAGCCCAGCCCAGCGCCAAAGCTTTGCTCACATCCAGGAGTGACTAAAACATTATCCTAAAGGTTTTTCTTCCCTTTCAGCTCCTGCCCCAACCACTGGTGCAATATTATGCAGCACAAGCCTGAGAATAATCCAATCATAAAGCATTCAGAGCAGCAGGTTTGATAAATGGCTGGGATGAAAAAGGCTGGAGGTGGAGGGATGGTATCTCTGCTTTATCAGTGCTCCAGCACTCTGCTCAAACATACTCATTCCACATACCCCAGCATTAAACATTTTAATTCAGGAACTCTGAAAGGTGCATTCTTGTTTTAAAAAAAAAGACCGTTTAATGCAAGTAAGGCTGGGCTGGGGGCTGGGAAGAGAAGAAGGAGGATTGGGGAAAAAGGAGGGAGGAAGGATAGAAAGACATTTAAAGCTGTGAGAAAACACTCTCCCTTATGGAGAAATTTTGATTTTGAAGTTTACTCTTCTATTAACATTTAAATTGAAAGGCGTTTCTTCCAAGCTCCACATAGGAAACCAGAAAATCTGCATTTAAATAGATACCATTTAAAAGTGGGGAAAAATATATATCAGCTTTGAATGCTTCTCTATTTGTCTGAAAAGAACTTCACTTATAGATGGTTATTATTTTTTTTTTCTTTTTTCTTTGTGTGTGCTAAAAAGAGAAATTGGAAGTACATTAAAATTCTGCTTGGCACGAGAAAGAGGCGGGGGGATGGCTGCTTAATTGCCCAAAACCCAGGTTTTCAGCTCAGTTATTCTGCAGGAGGGCCTCTGGAGCCTGCAGGAGGCAGTCCAGCCTGCTGCCAGCGATGGGGCCAAGCGGGTCCTCTCCTGTCTGGTCCTGGTGCCATGGCACCGGTGCCCAGGGGGCTGCACTCTCCCACTGAAATGCCTACCTCGCTGGGGATGTCACCAGGGTTCCCAGGCCCAGCCAGAGAATCAGACCTTCTCTAGTTTTGTTAGACACCTCTGTACGTTCAGGGAACCATCTAGAAAGCAGGGCCATGCACGTTCCAAAAAGCCACCTAAGTGCAGCTGTTATGTGTGTTGTTAACCGGGGTGTCAGAGAAGGAGAACTCACAGCCAAGGAGTCAGTGGGGTTTGAGGAGGCTGTGCTCAGAGGGTTTGGAGAGAAGTCTTAAAGAGATGTCCATATGTTGATCCACATTTCACATCACACTCATCCTGTGTGTTGGCACCTGGGACTTTGCACAGCCCATCACAAACTCAGAAACCTCATATGAGATTGGGATCTGGTGTTTTGCATAGTGCTACCTCCTTTTCTGCAGCAAAAGTAGCAAGAACAAGAGCAAGAGCAGGCTCCTGAGCAGGGGAGAGCTGAAATCCCCAATGCACCCAATGCAGGTGGAAAGCTGGAAATTATTAAAAGCAATATCCCCACGTTGCGTGCAAGTTCTCCCTACCTCCTGCTCGTCCCTGCCTCCTCTCTGCCTGAAGTGACCACTGTGAGGCTCAGCCTTGCCACATGCCAATGCCCCGCATCCCGTATGTTGGCCATCGGCTTGCATACAGAGGGATGGGCAGGAGCTTGAGGGGAGCAGGCAAGTTCCTGCCTTGTGAGAGAGGGGTCTTTCGCTGGCTCTGTCTGCTGCAGAATCTCTATTTCTTGTTTTTTGTCACGAGTGATGAAATTTAATTTCACTACCAGCAGCATTCAGAGAGCAACAAAGAGCAACTTGTGTGTGGTGCTCACTCTAATTCCAGGGCACAATGGGCTTTGTCACCAGTGAAGATTCCCCAGGACAATCCAATTATTAATATTCATTCCTTTTTTCTCCGCCTCATTTTCAAGCTCATTCCTACAGAAAAGGTCAGACACATACTACCCCTCAGCAGTACATTATTGGCCACCTCGAGGGCCTTTTCTGCCATGTCAAAAAGGGAATAATCAAGAGTGAAGGAGCGTTGGTGCCTCAGAGGCTCAGCTATGGACTCTGGTTGGTTTCACCTTCTGGTCACTGGTCTGAATCTAGGTCAGGCTGACACTGGCTGCGTTCTACAGTTCAAAAGCTGGGCAGTGGTTCCTGTGAAATAGCAGCTCCACACAAACCCAAAGGACAAGCACCTACACTGTGCTTTACCTCTTTTTAGGGAGTAACAATGCAACATAGATTTAACTTTTTGATAGGGTCTGGGCACTTCTCCTCCTCCTCCTCCTGCTGCCTCTCTAATGGATGGCTCCAGTGCTTCCAGCTGGACATTAGGTTGACTTTAAAAAACAAGGTGGAAAAGCCAAAGGAAAAAAGTGAGGCATGAGAAGGATTGTTCAGTGATCCAGGAACTAGTGGAGAGTCTGTAAGGATGCAGATACTACTCTCTGCTGTCTCCCAGACTTGCATGGCAAAACAGTCAGGCTTTCTGTGCCTCAGTTCTCCTAAACTGGGATAATCTCATCTCACTGGGTCATTTTGAGGATTAATACATTAAACATTGTGAGCTAGGTTCTCTGCAACAATGGTACCAGAAGCCCTAAAAATGCCTTGAATGGATAAAAACTATACAGTAGTATATGGGAATGTTTTTCAGTGGTGACTTTGAATACAATCTGATTAGATCTGAAAAAAGACAGAGGTGAAAATAAGGAAAACAGTAGCTCTCATCTGTATACAGGCACCTGTAAACTTGGGGTGAGCAACTGAACTCATGACTATTTCTTGGACCAAGCTGAAATCATGGAACCAAGATCCACAATCTCCCAGTTTGACGCTGGGTCCCCATCAGACATAATTTTTGCAGCATGATCCTGTCTCTAGCCATTGGGTCAGTGAAGATGAACATCCTCTGCTGCTCAAGACCCAAATGAATTTGGCCAACTTGCTCCCATTGCCTCTCAGCTTGCCAGGATCTCACAAGGAAGTGTCTCGTTCTTCCTGAGGTCTCTAGCTAAATTTTTTCCTATGCAGATGGCAACCACTTTCTGAAAATATATACGTGACAAGAAGAAATGTTTAGTGGAAGAAGCAGGTGCCTGGAAAATGGATTCCCATTTGTCCTTCCCTCCCCCTCTCCAAAACCCAATCATTTCCCTGTTAATAAGCTCTCTGACTATAATGTGGCACTAACCTTTCACAATTGATGCCAGTGACATTTTGACAGTTCCACATATGGGCCTGCCGAAAGCAGAAGGAATATAAATTTGCAATTTGGTAAAAGGCTGGGTGAGCAGCCAAAGCAGCTTGGGGGAAGGAGGAGAAAACCGCCAACCAGCCAAACAAAAGCCCACTGCACAGATGTTACACACAGCAAAAAGGAAAAGCACATCCACAGCTGGATGTACCCCAGCAAATATGTGCTCGGAAAAAAAGCCTTAGGCACCCATTAAGCCTGAGATGCCTCCCAACAGATTCTCCTCACGTGGCAAATTTCGGGAAAGTTTTTCCTAGCAGAAGGGAAATGGGACACGGCGTTCAATCTGTGCAAACTATCTGGTTAACATCAGATGTCACAGGACTCAGCAGTTGCTCTAACAAGGAATCTTCAATATTTCCTCCAATGTGATCAGCCGTAGAGAAACAACTATTTTCTAACACTGTTTTGTGGAGTGTCTTTGAATTTACTTTTCAAGGTATCTCTGCACAAAACATCACTGACAGTTCACAGATTGGCTCAGCTACTCGGTGTGCGTATCACACACCATACATCTTCCCCAAATTACATCTATATTGAATCCCATAATATTTATCTGAAAGCTAACTTCCAGAAAGTGGTCCAATCATGATGTGACAAGATGAAGGTAAGAAAAATGTTGCACTTAGCGGTTTGTTCAGGTGGTTAATTAACCCCCACTGTTAGAAAAACAATCCTGTCCTTTTCATTTAGATATGTCTGGTTCCTGCTTCCAGGCACAGTTATTGCTATGTGGTGAGGTAAGTTGTGCTGTAATCACTCCCCTTCCTTCTGATCCCTATTTCAGTAACACTGAAATAACTTTTTTGCTGAAATCACAGGACTGTGGCTTTTACCATGTTTTACTGGTGCCTCAGTGGAAAATGTGGAGGTGAAGTCACTGTATATGTGTATGTAAACAGTCGTGTGTAGTAATGGCATAGCTGTTGTATGTGGCTAATCAGCAACGCAAAATTACTATTTAAATAGAATGGTTTATTAGAATTTTCCTTAGGGCAATGTGGATCCCCTGGGCAGACCAGGCAGGGAGGCAGAACAAGGGTTCAGATAAGCACATCCCAGCTTGCAGCTGAGAGGCAATGGGGCATGCCCTTCCCATCTCCAGAAGCACAGAGCCAAATGTGGAGCCCAAAAGAGCTCTAACAAATGCCAAAATGCTCCCTAAGCAAGCACTGGTCAGCAGCTGTTGGTAGAGGTGGACTGACACTGAAAGCACAAGCTCAGAAAGCTGGGTCTTTGCACCGGCTGGGAACAGTAAGCCTGATGAAAAAGTCAGTTTTGCTATTTTTGAGACATTTTCTCTGAAGTTTTTTTTGTGCTGGAGAAATAATAGTAGGGTAGCTGCTGGATCACTGTATTAACCACGCTTGTGGGGAGTGTGAAGCCTAAGACCTTTCTGAAGTAATGTCACTTGATAGGCAGGGGACTGCGGCCAAGGCTGGACCGTGCGTGGGTGTTTCATGCGATCGCAGGATACAGATGACTGCTACCAGCATGACATTTGTAAGGGGTTATGCTTGATGGGATTGGGAGGATGATGGGGGTCAGAAGTGCAGGGTGTCCAGCAGTCATGACAGAGAGCATGCTGGATTTCACCATGGCATGCTTGATCTGAAGTCATTCATCTGTCAGACTTCAGGAAACAGCATGAAGTTGCTTCCAAAGCCAGTATACCATATTTAGCTCTGACTGCTTCTGGCAACACATTGCTTCATCGAAAATAACCAGTAGGATCCAGCTTGGCATGTGAGACTACCTAGTCTCATCAGATAAAAAAAGTGGGACTTATTATTTGGCCACAGCTTTGCAGGTAGGGTTTCCAAACACGGCACAAGACAGAGCAAGCCCCTGCCGCCTTCTAGCAATGCTGGTGACACCGAATAGCCCATAGATGTTCATCCAAAGCTTTCTCCTCAAGTCAGCTCATTCCCAGTTTTGCAGAGGGCCTCCCTGGCCCACCACCCCATTCCCACCCCCTTGAAGGCCTCATTTGCTTCTCCAACTTCCTGAGCTGCTAACGAGCTGTGCTGCTATTCGCGCTTTTTCAGGAAAGACCTGTCTCTGCACAGGCTCCCCTGATGACAGCCGCAGTGGAAGCACCGGTAAGCGGCAGATTTTTCCACAGCAGCGTTAGCACTCCTGCTGCTGATATCATTACAAAAGCCTACGCCAAACCGGTGCAACTGTGGGAGCTTTTCTGAGAAATGACCGCATATTAGTGGAAGCTGGCCAGTTTAAACAGCCCCCGCACGCTGACTGGCAGGGTAGGAGGATGAAAAATCTTGCAGCTGTATGTGGTCTCATAGGACCTGTTACCTTTTCACGGAGAGCACCCCTCGATCTTTGCTAAGGAAAACAGTGAGTGCTGCTAATGCAGCAAGAGTCATGCAAGCAGTACTCTGCCTACAGCTGCAGGGTCATGCAGAGTGGTGTGAGGCCATGAGATGTGGCTTGAGGTCTCTGAAGGGACTGATGCCTGCATGGTAAACAGGATAGAAGGGTCCTATACTTTGTACAAGATTATCTAAGATTACCTAAAACCAACAAACAACTCCCCCAACACTACCAACATACCCTGGTGGTGTTGCTTTATACCATGTGTTTTTCAGCTGCCATTCCAAACTGGATTATTGTTGCTGCCATATACCAACCAACCCAGAAACTGAAGTCCCTGTGCAGAGTCTCTGAAGTCTGCAGGCTGCACAGCAGCAAGAAGGTAAAGGGTGCTATCTGACTTTACGCTACCTACCTCACCCATCAGCCAGGAGCAGGGCTGGTTATGTGTTTGGAGACATGCAAAAAGAGAGATGGGGAAAGAGCTGACAGTTACAAATGTTTTGCAACCTGAATGTGACATTAATATATGTATGCAGTGTGTTCACAATATTAGGTATTTGTGCACAACCCTAATAAATAACATATTCGAGAGCAGTTTCACAAAACCACTCAATGAAGAACTTGCCATAAAACAGACTCTCTAGTTTTACTGGAAAAAAAGGAAATACCCCTGTACTTGGTCAGATCCTTTACTTACTGGAAATCTACAGCAACTCCAATGAGCTCCATATAAAGTTTCATTACTCACAAGCACATTGAAATGACCGGATAGCCAAGTGATCAAAACCTGCTCCATAAAACACATGCTTGATTCTGGGGCCCAGAAGAGAGTTTTAGTAAGCTTCCAAGTCTAGAAATACCAATATAGGTTGCATGGCATTGTAACATCTGCACCCAAGGGACTCTGGAAGGGGCAGCTATCCTGTTTCTCTCACTGGGTGGTGGTTTGGCAGCTGAACTTAGAAGTCAGAAATTTCAGCATACTCCATGGCTTTCATTACATGTTCACTTTAAAGGCTGAGTCTGTGATACAGAGGCACTTCAGACATGTTTCTAATGCAAGCTGGAACCTGACTGCCTTGACATTTTCCTCACAGTGCCCAGGTATTGTGGTGCTCTATGTGGAGATATGCACATATGTGCTCTGGTGCTGCATGTGGAGACATGAGCGTACATGCTGTGCTGCTGTAGGTGGTCCATTCCCCCTTGCATGGTACCAGAGCAGCCTTGAGGCTGCTCCCATTGATGCAGGGCTCAGCCACGGCCCCAGGATGGTAGCATGCAAGTCAGCACTGGCTGAGGCCAAATTCTCCATTTGAGCAAATGTACCATCCCCTGCCCCTTACTGCAAAAACTTCTTTAAGAACTAAAGGAAGACAAGGTCCTATCTTCAGTCAACACATTCAGCCAGAAACAGTGCAGTTGGTGGTGAGGAGCGGGGAGACACCCGCCAGGGTGACCACCTGCCCTTGGGAGGTGCTTCCAGCCAGGGTGACAACACCTGCTCCATGAGTGCTATGGCCTTGCCACGTCACAGCCAGGCCTGGGCCTGGCCAGGGACACCCCACATCTCAATCAGGACCCTGCCCCCAGGCTGAGTTCCCAGTTGGCCATCAGATCTGCCTGGCCACCGTAAGTCTGCCTGAATGCTGGCCTCCCCAAAAGGCACCTGGCCTCCCACTGCTCCCTGGCAACAGAGCACCCCAAAAGCAGTGCAACAAAATGTCTGTGTGGTTATCATCCGCTCAATTCAGGTTTTCTACTGTTTTTGAGATGTTGAAAAAAGGAAAATTTAAGTATCGCTTAAAAAATATTGATATGCTCCATATAAAAAATGTTGATATGCTTCATATAAAAATACCAAAATGTCTCACATGGGCATTTTCTTAGA
This sequence comes from Burhinus bistriatus, assembly GCA_013397275.1. NCBI lineage: Eukaryota > Metazoa > Chordata > Aves > Charadriiformes > Burhinidae > Burhinus > Burhinus bistriatus. The sequence goes on along the minus strand of VYXH01012164.1, from coordinate 480,225 downwards.
ATAAAATTGACTTTTCATTTCAAATCAGCATTTTTTAAAGTTGCATTTACATTAAAAAGGAGAAAGGATTGAAAAGGGTTAAATAAGACAATCAAAGCATCTCAATTCAGCCAAAATTCTCTTGGCTGCTCCAAAATAAATTGTTGTTCATTTTGCTGAAAAACTTCTAAAAGCCACCTGCAGCCCTTCCACCATGCTGTTTTATTCACTTTGCCTTTCCAGCCAGAAAGCCCTTTATTTCAACAGTTCTGTCCATCAATGCAGCACCTGAGTGGTAGCACAGGGCTAATAATATCACTGGCAAGAATGCGAAGGCTAAACTTGGAAGCCAAGCTTTGACAGGTGAGTAAAAAAGGAATTCATTCCCAAATATTTTGTTTCTGAGATGACATATGGTTTCATTTTTCTGTGCCTACCCACGAGTGATTCAATTGATTTGGGATCTGAAAACCTTGTAGCACATTTTCTCACTTTTAAGAAGCTTTTCAGTTCGCCTGTATTGGCTGGTTTGCTCACTGCCTAATGGGTCTCTCCAGATCTGATGCAGTGTTTGAAGCTGTGATGGGTACATATGCAAAGGAGGGGGAACAAATGGAGGGAAAAGCCCACTGTGCATTGCTAACAGTTGCACGTTTCTGAAAAGCTGTGCTTAGGAGATTCCTAATTCAGTTAACCTCTTTGATCTCATCATGCAGTATGAAATATCGAAAGGTAATGAAAAGATTTCAGGCAGGTCTGCTACGTTTGCATATCAAAACACATGCCTTAGCCTGGTACAGAACAGGAGACAGATACAGTAAATACACTTGTGATAGACGGAAAAAGCATCTTTTGATTGGGACGGAACAGCTTTCTTCCCGGTCGTGTAGTGCTCATGTATGTGCAATAAGAAAAAAAATCCAGAAAACTCACACTGTATCAGGAAGTGATGCACACTGGGGCCAGGATTCACTTCTACTGCAGTCTGCTAGGCTACAGGCATGATTTATCTCCCTTTTTTCCTTAGTTATTAGCAGTAGAGCAGAAGGCAGACAGCTATGCCTCAGACGACGATGATATGCCCCTTAAAAGAGCCTATCCTGCCAAATGCTCCGTCACCAAAAGATGGGATGTATTTTATCAGGGTTCAGGTTCCCATTCTCCTTTTCTTTAACTGAGGTCTGTCCACCTAGACAGCTGAGACACATGCTTAATGCATGCAAATATCTGTATTTTAAGAAAACATATCACCCTTCCCCTTCCAGCTGCCAACTTTCCCCCTCCAGCTATATCCCCACCTTTCCTCCTATCTGTCCCTCTATCCCCATCTCTGGTGTAAATCCCCTCCTTTTCTCTACTTACTCTTCTCTGCCCCATAACATTCCAGTTTTTCATCCTCTTTCACTCCTCCTTTCTTAACACACACCTTCCTTCACTTTCTAACTTTCCCCTATAATTTCCTGCCATCTCCTTTCTCAGTCTCTCTAGGTTGACACATCTTAACACCCTCCCAGTGACTTTTAAGAGATCTGAAAAGCTGTAGTCAGGTATCAGATTCCTTATCAGGTCAAAAGAAAATATTAGGGAAGTCAATGGGCAGATGCAATGATTATGGTTCAGTGTGGACAAGAGTGACACCAGTCTTTGTGGTCCCAGATGAGATTCAAATTGTTGGTAAAATGCAACATCATTGATTTTCCACTATCTTCCTTTGTGGTATCTCTCCAGAGCTGAGGTAAGAGAGCTTGGGTGCCTTATCTCTGCATTTCTTACCTTAATGTGATTGCTTTCTCTTATGCATAAACTCATCTATGAATATCCTGGATTTCTGCTGTTTGATATTGTCCTCTACTATTTTTACCCATGTTACTGATACTCTTAACTGTAACATCACTTGGTGTTTTGCTTAGCAATTTTCTTACTGTGCTTGTTTTAATTTTTTTATTTTTTTATTTTTTTTTTAAATCACATGTAACAAGATATACAGGAAAGCCAAAGAGAATTCTACCTTCTGGTATTTCTAATGGCTTGAGACCTGAAGTACCAGGTTTACATCGCTCCTCCTAATTTGACCTTTTTCAGGACGTATTCACTGTGTTGTTGTGGTATCACACACCCAAAGCATGCTAGTGACTTTGGCTTTTTGCCTTTGATCAATGTTTTCATTTAGGGGCTCTATAAATGAGCGTACTGCTACAGCAAGGGGTGCCGAGAATGCTCAGCCGAGTCTCAGTGTCTCTGTGCTCCAGACTTCATTCTCCCAGCAGCTGTGCCCCAGCCATGGGGGTGCTATCCCCCATCCACGGTGGGTTTCTGAACACTGGCATACCCTGGCCAACCCAGACCTCTTCCTTCAAGAGAGGGACATCCGCAGTGCCACCGAGTCTCTGTAGCCCACCGTCCCGCTGTGTTCAATAAGCCACAGAGGAAATGTGAAGACTGTTTGGGCTCCTTTGTCTGGACCTCCAAGTGATCCAAGTCTGGCACAGAACCTGATAACCACAGCATCTAGACACAGTAATCATTGACAACTTAGCTTAATTATATCCTAATTTCTTCACGTAGAGCCTATGAGCAAGATTTCAATTAACTGTAACTATATATGTTTGATGCATCTCTGTCATTCCATTAAGATTATTTGGGACAAGACAAAGATAAACATAGATGTTAACACTGTATAAAGTATGAGATTTTTAATTAATTTTAATGAAAAAATTAATTATCAAGTTATTTATAAATGCTCATAAAATTAATTTTCTAGTCACAGAATGTACTTTCTGTACATTTGGGATAGGTTTCTTCTCTCAAAAAAATAGAGATCCTGAACCCCTTTTGATCTAATCTGGTCTTACCATAGAGTCATAATCAACAATTCGTATTAGAAAGAGCTTTGGAATCCTCAAATCAAAGACCCATCTAAGTGCAAAGTCCTATTAGGGCTTTCAGTGAACATTTTTATTAGCATGAGAAGAGCTAAATAAGGTTTGGCTCAGGCTGTAGCCTGTTTGACTGAACCAAACCTCTTCTAGCTGGGAGAAACAGCTGGAAATATGCCAGACCCTTAAAATGAAGCCCCTTTAAAGTCAGGCTCTGTTATGGCCCATTACAAAGTCACCACATCCCCGAGACAGGGTTTGAAGCTCTGCTGACACATAATTAAGTAGGCATTTTCAAGAGAAGAAGTCCATATGATAAATCTGAAGACGAATCCGTCTGTGGAAGAGGATGTGTTCTGAGTCGAGACTTTGGATTCACTTATTAAGTGGGCAGCTCGGCTGCAGGAAATGCCGGGTCAGGGTTTGCTAGCCATTAAAGCTGCCCTGTTTGCTGGCTATTTCTTAATTTTAAGCATGAGTGCAGAAGCAGCCAAGAGCCTCCCATGTGCTGTAGCACTATCTGCTACTGTTCAGCCAGCAGCCAGGTTTCCTGGCGGCAGAGCTGTCACTTGGAGGGTTGCTCAGAGCCTGGGGGTGGCATCCCGTGGGCCCCACACAGGGACAACCATTGCCCACATGTAGGGCAGAGTCTGATTGCACCCCCCTGCAGTTACATTTAAGGGGATGCCTTTCAAACTGCGGGCAAGTTTGTTAGTCCCTGCCATCTCCCCACAGATGGTTTTAAAAATGCCTAGAGGATTTGCTCCAGAGCATGCCTCTGAACTTCTGTCTCTGGCTGATGGCAAATGCATCAATACCGCTGGGGCGCTGGGAAGCCCTACACTTGAATCTCCTTTGCCCCCCTAGACAGGCATCGTGATAGAGGGGAATGGCTGGGCTCTCAGGTCAGAGGCTGGGTGCTGCCTTGCGGCAGCCATGCTAGCTGCCATCCCTGTAATTAGTGCCGTTAGCAGGTTGCTATGGTAGTTTCCTCTCCCTGGAGAAGGTATCGGAGCACTGCTCAGAGGAGACAAGGAAATTAAGGAGGAGGAAGGGAAAATGCAGATGACCAAAGGAAAAACAACATTGCCCATCAAAACTCCCCCCAGAGCATTATCTCCTTGGCCAGAGCAGACCACACACTTTAAAGTCAGGACTCATTGACTGTGTGTTTTGTCTCCGGAGAAATGTTCGCCTTGGCATGACTAATACAACAAGCAAACCCAGCACAGCAGAAATGTCACCAAAGTCCCTCCCACACAGGACCTGTGATTACCATAAGCGAGCACTCTTAACGTGCTTCATCTTTAATTGATACTTAAAGAAAGCTGGGAAGGAGGAGAACACTATGCTGAATTCTTGCGTCTTCTTCAGTCTCAGTAAAAACATGGCTTCTGAAAAGAAAAAAACCCATCAGGCAAGTTCAATTCCCTTTGTACTACTGATTTGCAGCTTCCAAGTGCTGGAGAGAAACAGAGCAAATCCCTCACACGACAGTACCTCCTGGTTCGGAGGAGACTGCAAACAAGACTGAGGGAGAGATTTAGTTCCCAGCCCACACCAACTGCTGCATCGGTGGGGAGAAGCAGCTGGGGGGAAAAGCTGGGAACGAAAGTCTTTAAATGGTTTTTGTTCCTCCAGAGTCACGGGGGGTGAGAATCCATAGTCTAGGTAAATCTGGATGTAAAACGAGCAGGGACCCAGCTGGAATCAGTTTAGTGATATAAAGACACATAGTCTTAATTAAGGGAATTGTGATTTGCCAATGAAATCCCAGCAGGGCGTCTGTCTGCCTGATCAAAGGCTCGACTTTCTGATGGAATCTTAAGTGCATGAGCCATGAAATTACTTTTTGAAAAGGGAACATGCGGCACAAAGAGGCAGAGCAAGAGGGGAGGAGGTGGAGGGAATGAGGGAGGGAGGGATGGGGAGCGGAGTGGAGCTCCAAGAGATGCTACTGGGATCCTCCATTCCCTCCCTCCAAACAAAGCTAGAGCTGGGCAGGCTGGAGGAAAAATGATGCCAAACTGTCAGCAGAGTCAGCATCTAAAATCATTACCCAACCTACTGAATAAAGAAACATTCCTAATTTGCTCTTCAAAATTATTTTTAAAACTGCTTAGCAAAATTTGGGGGAAAATGGTTACTTTTCTTCCTGAGTAAATCTTGTTTTCCCACCCTCATGCCCTTCCTTATTCACCACAAACTAGACAAAGGCACCTGATATTTCTGCTCTGAACCTGATTTCCTAAGAACCTTGGAGATCAAAAAAGCAAGGTGGGTTTCTTCAAACATTTCCACTTTTTTTTTTTTTT